>MU854374.1:36798-143582 GCA_033296685.1 Parachaetomium inaequale | reverse complement strand
CGATCCTTCGTAGATGCTGAGAGCTTTGTTCGGTCAGTAATGCAGGGGGTCGTTCTCGAAAAAGATCAGATGTGGTCGTTCTCGATCATGTCAGCAGGTCGTTTCGATGAAGACCCTGGATCGGTTCGCTGCGCCGCGCCCCACAGTGGGGCTCCTGCGCCGCTGGGCTCCTGCGCCGCTGGGCCGCTGCAGGGGCCGGAAAGACCCGCTCAGCACGCGGAACGCGAAGAAGTCGGAATGAGAGATTTTTAGCGCCCAAAAAAGAATAGACAACACCAGGAACTCGCTGGCTACCGACCCAATTACTGATCTAGCGGTCGCCAGTTTAACTAGGGGAGAGCGGACGGGATCCCGTGCTTTCTTATGGGTCGTGGTCGTGTGTGCAGAGTATGCCGAAAATGGAAACTCGGGAGCCCCAGAAAATAGGATACAACGCCCGGAAAATGGGATGCAACTGAGGTCAGAAAGAGTGACCTCCTTGAGACGAAATCTTGAATTTTTGACAAAGTCATGTGACCTAAAAGGGTTAGGGTTGTTAAAAACACTTCACTGAACGGAGGGAGCTAAAACGGCAGCCCAAGAGCTGACATGACGGAGACGCTGCTCCAGACCCTAGTAGACGGAGACGATAATAGCTAGGACCACACCCCATTTACTACGATTGGATGTGGCATCTGGTCATGCTCAACCAACTTGCAGGAGCGGGCTGAGCCCAGCGAATAGCGATGATGAATTTGCAATTGATGCATCTTTGAAACTAAGAAGGGTCGGCGTCAATACTGGTCAATGCTCCCTGGAACTGACCGGAAACTGGAAGAATTATAGTGCTGATGAAGTACAATACAATACAATAACATTGCCAGGAGCGGGAGAGAGGAAGGAAGCGCCCCGTAGCGCAGCGAAGGGCCGCGCGACTGACGAACGAAGCGACGCCAGCAATTTTCCTCCAGGCACATGTCACGGTCAGACTCGTGACAGAAACTTATTTATGATGCTACAGTTGGGTAAGAGTGGCGAGTGTGGCTGCCCATGCACGTACATATAAACCCCATCACCACATCCCCGCGCTCTCTGATGCCCTGAACCAGCACAGCGGACCTGGACCACACAATACCACCATTTCACACCTACATAGGTAGGCAAATAACAACCATGATGGGAGGAAGCAGCGCAAAACAACCACCTACCACCTACCCCCCCACCACCACACCACCAACACCCCCCTCGACCCCTAGTAAACTCAAAACAGCCCTTCTCCTCACCTGGAAAACATGGAACCCCCTCACGCACCTACACCTCTCCCTCTCCCACCCTCTCTGGACCCTCCTCGAGCAGCACATCTACGCGTTGCCCAACTCGCCGCCGCCGCGCAAGCGCACCCGCCCCATGCAGGTCCTCTGCGTCGGCCTCCTGCGCACCGGCACCGAGTCGCTGCAGCAGGCGCTGCTGCGGCTGGGCTACGACTACACCTACCACGGCTGGGACATCGTTTTCGACGAGGCGTGCTACGCGCCCGGGTGGGTGCGGCTGGCGCGGCGCAAGTGGTTTCCCACAGGGGGCCCGCCGGGGGACTCTCACTCCAAGGGGCCGGTGACAGCGGCCGAGTTCGACGAGGTGCTGGGCCACAGCGTCGCGGTCACGGACGTGGCGGGCGCGTTCGCCGCCGACATGATTGCCGCGTACCCCGAGGCGAAGGTGGTGCTGAACTTGCGGCGGGACCTGGACGCGTGGGAGCGCAGTCTGCGCGGCACGCTCGTGCGCTCGGGCGAGAGCTGGGCGTTTTGGGTCGCCAGCTGGCTGGGCCGCGAGTGTTTCTGGGCGTGGCATTTGTATAACCGGGTTGCGACGCCGCTGCTGTTTCGCGCGGCGGATGGGGATCTGAAGAGGGCGATTGTCGGGAATGCGAGGTGGGTGGAGAGGGGTAAGTACTGACCGCTGTCACTAGAGGACTGAAGAAAGTGCTGACACACACCGGAAGAACACGTCAACATGGTCCGCGGGCTGGTCCCCAAAGACCGCCTGCTCGAGTGGTACGTCGAGGACGGCTGGGCGCCGCTGTGCAAGTTCCTGGACAAGCCGGTGCCCGACGGCGAGTTCCCGCACGCAAACGCGACCAACGGCGGGTGGGACGCGCGAGCGAAGCAGACCAAGAAGCGATGGGTCGGGAGGGCCTTTCAAACCATGAGGCTGCTCGGCATGGGGGCCGGGCTGGTCGTGAGCATTGCCGTGGCCTGCATGTGGATGTACCTGGTCTGAGCCACTAGTGATATCCAACGTTGAGACTCACCGGACCTCGAGCGAGTCGGGTCCTCATCGGTCAGTAGGAGGGCAAAATGGACGGCTGGGTTAGCCTAAGATGTAGTATCGGCGTGGAGGGGAAAGGTGCTCTGCTGTCAGCCTGCTGTCAAGGGGGGCAAAATTAATAGCATACCTGGTAACTAGTAGGCAGTCTGGTGTGCCGCATGTCATATTAATCATAAGGTACCTACATGAATCCCTCGGGTTTCCTTCGCGTGAGGTGGGGCCATAACCGCCAAAAACGACAAAAACAACAAAAACATACAACACCGGGGATTCGCTGGTCGTCACCGACCCAACTACTGATCCGGCGGTCGCCAGTTTAACTAGGGGAGAGCGGACGGGATCCCGTGTTTTCTAGCGCCTATGGTCGTATGTGATAGTCAGGGTCTGCAAGGGGAACTATGTGGTGCATGGGCGGTTGTCGGGGAGAATGGGATTGTAGCCCTGGCAGACCGCCGACAGTCAACATCGCCATAGTGGCCCCTCGTCCTTTTTGCCTGCATGTGTGGGGAAAAAATTTATTGAAAGACCCTGATGAAGAGTAGCAGAAAGAGTCGGCTTGTGGGTCGGGCCCCGCTTGGGCCAGTACATGTTTCAATCATTGAGGAGGCCCTGAGAGGAGAGTCGGAAGGAAGTGCAGCCAGCATCGACGACCACCAGTCGAAGAGAAATCACGACGGCCATGATCTTGACGATGGCACTGCTTGCATCGTCCAGGCAAATAAAAAAGGGCCGAGGGCCGATGGAGGACTCGCATGGATATTGGCCATCAAGACGTCCCATATCCATCCTTCCTGCTGACAATTAGCACCGCACCAGTAGGGGAATGAAGGAGAGCACTTATCCTCAAAAAAGAGGGGCTGCCCTCCCGCCATTTCTGGAGAGAGGACAGCCAGGACCGCCCCCCAGGGCCCGTCCTTGTCCAAAATGTCGACCGCGAACAGCAAAGCCCTCCCCGAAACGCTCCAAAAGTCCGGACAGCCGACAGAGACAGGCTCCAGACACCAGACAAGCACGAAGCTTTGACTCCAACGCGAGATGGGTCCCGGTGCCTGGTCCGCCCCCGCCAGCCGCCTTCATCAAGAGCGCCCAGTTCGAAGCCCTGGTTCTCAGCCAGCCGACCCAACAACCTCCAACCCCATCCCTCACCAAAACGTCGCGACCCTCCGCAACGTCGAACCTGTAGTCGAATCCCGCCGTCGTCGATGCAGATGCTGTCAAAAATCGGCAGCCAGGGCCGCAAATCCCAGAAGTCGACGACCCAAACCCAGCCAGGTCTCTCCGTATGTATCGCACTGCCAACAGGGACTAGTTTTTGTTTCCTCTCCCATCACCACACCGTCTAAAGACGGGCGGATAGCAAGGAGGGCAGGTTCCGCGCGGACAAAAGACATCCTCAAAAAACCGCGCTGTCATCTCCAAAACCAAAGACCGTGTTTCAGGTCCCGGCGGAGGAAGGGTGAAGGGTTTTGGCGTCTCGCCGGACGTAGGACAGAGCCTACGAGGTCGGGTTAATGCGCCCGGTCGAACCTCATGGTGGTGTGTTTCCATGACGCGTCGGGCGTGTTGCCGCGGCGCGGTCCGCGGGGGTCGGCCGAGTCGTGAGTGGCGGGATACGCATGCAGAGTAAAAAGGTGGAAGTTGAGGGTACCGAGAGCGTGGCAGCACGGCGGGGTGGGGTATCATCCGTTGACATTTCCGTAGGTAGCCTGACAGCCCTCGCTCACCCGGGGGTGATTCCTGCGAGGCGAGCTGCCGGCGGGGGGAGTGAAATGTCCTGGATGATCGTGTGGAGCCGAAGGCTGCGCTCTCCCTCTCATTCCGAAGGCTGCTCCGAAAGGAGGCAACCACAAGAGCATGCAGGCAGCCGAAGCTGCCAGGTGTATCCGCCGGTCTCGTCATCTGGCCAACACCGCCGCGGACAATCCATCGTGACCAGAGTCCAAGTTCCAGGGTCTGTTCCTGACGAGCGACCTCAGGCCAGAGGCGCTTACCATGTGGACTCATGGGAACAGACGGTCGCCCACCCGTGACGGGTGACTGGAGCCCGGGTCCCGCCAGTCCGCCCCTGTCGCCGCCGGAGCCGCGGCTGCACCACTTTTCAGCGGCCAGCAGCGCCCGGCTCGTCGGACGACGCGGGCATAGAAGGCGGTCGCCGAATGACTATGAGAAGCGCAAGACTTGGTAAACCAAATGCATACTTAGGGTTAAGTTCCGAGACCAATTCGCTCCCACGGGACTGGCTTGCCCGGGGGGACAAGAAATGGACCGCAGTAGATCCGATCGCGGCAAGCTTGAGAGGCACCCGATGCGGGATCGAAGCTGCGACGTACTGCGGGGGTCCAGATCCCGGTGAGGCGGTCGAGACGACATTCCTTGCGGAAAATTGGAATCGGAGAACTGTGGGGGAGGCGTGGTGCGTGGTGGGCTGCTCGAGGCGAAAGTCGCTAGCTGGGCGGGCGCGTCGACTCTGGGACTGGGGTCGGTGGTTGTGTATCTCGATGTCGATTGACAAGGTCTGCATCTCAAGCGGGTTTCCTGGATTTGGCGTGCATTGGATCGGGACGGTTCCTGCCGGACATTGCGAGGACAGTTTGCGGGTTGAAGGTTGGAGTTGGGAGTTGAGAGTTGAGAGGCAGGTCGAGGAAGCAACGCGCTTTTGAGGGCAGCTAAGAGACGCGTCTGGCTGCAGGGGTCTGGTTGCCGGGCTGTGACGGTGTGCCCCACCTTTTGCCACTTCCGGCCTCCGCGAGCTTCGAAAGTTCAAGTCACATGGAAGCCGCATCTTCAACTGCTTCCTTGCTGCATCTTTTTTTTTGCGAGACTGCAGCAGTTTGCACCAACAAGTCATACTTACCTCACCCCGAATGTATGCTAGCTAGTACATACCTTAGATAGCAGTTGCCTTTGTCACATGGAGGCAGCAAAACCCCCCACCCCGCGTGTATTATTAAGGCCTTCTCTTGAGTTCTCTCTCTTCCGCCCAGCTTCGCATTTCTTCTCCCCAACAACTCAAACATTTTAAGTTCACCACAGTCAGCCATACGGAATTTTCTTATTCTATCATTTCACGGCCGCAATCATGGACGCCATTCTCAAGGCCGCCACCAAGGCATTCAACCCCAAGAAGCCCAAGGACACCAAGGCCATCGAGGAATTCGACCGGCTGATTGAGAAAACACCAACGCTCACTGTCCTCAACGCTCTCAATGGCCTGATGAAATCCAGCACCACGCCGCCCTGGGTGCGCAGCAAGGTGAAGGAGGCGCTGTCACTGGTGCCGCTTCGTCCGGATGGTGTTCGGGCAACGCTGGAGTGTGTGGCCTCGGTCCATCCCGCCAGCACCGTCAAGGCGTCCGAGGCCGCCGTGCCGCAGAAGAAGGGCGCAAACATCACCCAGGAGGCGCTCAAGATCGCCAGCGGGGTGATCTCCGTTCCTCCAGTGACAACAACACCTAAGCGGTGGTACTCGGCCATCGGGCCGCAGCTGCTAGCGTTGCTTGACGGAGATGAAGGATTGGACTTGGCCCGGGCCGCCGCCTACATTATTGGGTTCCGTATTTTGGGGGACAAGGAATTAGGAGCCACAGGTACGCCTCTTCGATGCCCCCCCTGCCGCTCAAACTAACGGTTGTCAAGGTACTGTCGGTTGGAGGTGCCTTGCAGCGCCCATGGTCAACCCCATCAGCCCCCCTCCTGCGCTCCTGGAGGCAGGCGCCGCGGCCGACGGTATCGTTGACACCACCAAGGACAGGGTTCTTGTTCGGCCCGGCGACCTGGTCACGGCACTTCATCGACTACAGTCGCTGTTGTCTCTTCATCCGAATCCAGACCTGTCCTCGTGGCTACTCCGGCCAATGACCCGCTCACTCTGGGCTCTTGCGTCCTGGCCTGCGCCCGCGCCACTCGCCGCAGAGAAAGTGTGCACACCTGCGCTGGAGCTGCTCAAGATTTTCCTGAGGTTGATGCGATCTCCCCAGGGCATCCTGTTCTTCGTTCACTACCTTGGCTACGTTGGTGGCCGTGACAAAAGCAATCCTGAATGGATATTCAAGTCCACGGGAGAGGGCCTGATTCAGATCGTCGACGCAAGGCAGCCCCTGGGAAGCACCAGCACATCGGTACCAGGCCTCACACTTGAGGTCATGGACCAAAAGATTCCCAAGCTCTTGGACCTTGTCGCGTCAACCTTTTCTGATGCCGACATTTCAACCGCCTTCCTTGAACTTTTCAAGAAATGGCTGAAGTCGGCTGGGCGTTTGAAGGAGGTTGACATTAGCGCCAAGCAGGAGGTCGAGCAGGACCCCCTTTCCCAGCTGAGTGAAGTCAAGATGCTCGAGGGTATGATTAAGTGGTTCCCTGAGAAGCTTGCTACACAGCCCAAGCACATTCTCGACCTCGTCAGCCAGATCCTGGCTGGTGCAGGGGACAAGCCAGACGACGACGACGAGTTTATCACGGTAGCGCTCAGCCTTCTAAGCATGGTGATCACCACCCCCGGCTTCCAGAAGTCACGCGTCGACCCGGAAATCCTCACGCTTATCGAATCCTCCCTCGACACACTTTCCAAAGGCCCCAGCGACATGTCCAAAACCGCCACCAACCTCCGCCTCCTCCTCCTACACCGCGACGAGATCGACCCGGACGCCCCCGCCACCACGGCGCCCACAGACCGGCAAATCAAAGACCGGCAAACCTGGAGCCTTGCCATCTCGTACATCACCGAGGCAGACGCCCCACCCCCCGTCCGCGCCGAAGGCCTGAACCTCATCTCGACCCTCATCACGTCCCACTCGCCAGTCCTGGACATACCCGCCATCCTCGTCCTCCTCTCCTCGCTCATGGCCGACGCGGAGGAGTTCATCTACCTCCGCATCATCAAGCTCTACACGCAGCTCTGCAACGCCCACCCGCGGTCCGTGCTGCGCGAGCTGACCGACCACTTTGTCGACACGCGCGAAACCCAGGCCCTCGACACGCGCCTGCGGTTCGGCGAGGCGATCTTGCAGGTCATCCAGCGCATGGGCGAGACCTTTGCCGGCGACCTGGCACACGAGACGGGCAACGCGCTGGTGGCGGTGGCGGGGCGGCGCGGGCGCAGACCCAAGACGGAGGCTAGACAGCTCATCGAGGCGAAGGCGCAGGAGAGGCGGAACCGCGAGGCGGCCGAGGCGTGGGAGGGGGAGGTGCCCGACATGAGCGACCCCGCGACGGCCGAGGAGAAGCGCAAGAATGAGGAGCTCGAAAAGATTCTGGCGGGGTGGGACAGCAAGAGGGGGAGCGAGGATGTAAGGGTGCGCGCGTCGGCGCTGTCGATTCTGGGCGCTGCCGCCGAGGTCAACGTTGCTGGGTTGGGCCGCCAGGTGGTGATTGGGGCGGTGGATCTCTGCGTGTCGGTGTTGCAGCTGGAGACGGCGGCGGAAAAGGGGATCTTGCGGAGGGCGGCCGTCGTGTTTGTGATGAGTTTTGTGAGGGCGCTGGAGGAGGCGAGGGAAAAGGGACGAGACCTGGGGTTTGGGTTTAGTAAGAAAGCTCAGGAGGGCGTGACCAGGATTCTGAGGTATGTCTCAGAGACTGACAACGACGGGCTGGTGGTGCAGCATGCGCGGGATGTGGTGGAGAGTCTGGAGAACTGGCAGGTTGTGAGCCTGCTGCCGGCCGAGGGTGCTCGATACCCCGAAATTGATGGGCTCACCAGGCTGGCGGGGCTGGAGATTGATCCGGAGAGGTCGGCCGCGGGTCAGGATAGCGCTGGCTCTGGCTCTGTTAGACCGAGGATTGAGGAGGTTGAGTAGACAAGGGAGGTAGATTGCTAGAGTAGGATATTTTTGACTGCACGTGCAGTCGAAGCGAATTGCAAAATGTCCCATCAGCGCGTTTCTCAACTGATCTCTCTTTCTTTCCCTATTATTCTTAGCAAGAGAACACGGCAAAGTCCCCAAATTGTGTCTACAACATGGAACAGGTTGGTCCTTTAGGTTGCTTGTTAGGGGGAACATGTAGGGTTAGGGTTGTGTCGAACGCCAGTGTGTCTTGGCAGCCTGACAGCGCGTAAAAGTGTCGATTGAAGACGCGACACTCCGACAACCCCACTACGACTTCCACGACACAACAAGCGACAATTGGAGAGGAATTGTTTGCGGTTGCAGCCATGGCGCCGCGGCAGGAGATCCTCGACTCGGAGGATGATGGCAGCGATTTTGGCGACGGACCACAGTTCGGAGAGACCGAGACACACGAGACTGAAGTGCCCCAAGAGACTATCGGCGCGTCACACACCGCCGCCGGCACCGACTCGACCGACCCGTCCTTCTTCCAGCGCATCTACAACCAGCAGCAGCACGCTGCGGCCGGTATGCAGGATGTCATCCCCGACACGGCGCCACCCGGCCCTGCTGCCTCGACATGGACCGACATCTCATCGGCACCGCCTCCCGGTGGTCAGAAACAACCCCAGGCCAAGGGCTCCTCCTCTCTGACCTCTGTCACCGACCCCGTACCAGCAAGCCGCAAGGCAAAGCGGGCCCGGCAAGTCCACCAGTCGGAAGTGATCGACCTGACGGATATCACCACGCCCAGGAAGGAGGCCGCAGCAAGTGGGACCAGCGACCCGTGGGACGTCCCGCCGCCCTCGCCCAGATCACAGAGAACAACGAGGACGTATGGGAAGCGGCAGCAGCTCAGCCTCGAGCAGGAAGAAGCCCTGCCCAGTACCATGCTGGATACCCAAGACCCGTACGCCTTCCCGGACGCAACGCCGCCCACGAGGCAGAATACACGGCGTGGGACGCCGTCCAGCTCGGCTCGGCATGCGCCGCAGGACTCGAGTCCTGTGATGATGCTCGTGCCGACGGAGGAGGCAGCCAGCTCGGAAAAGCGGACGCGAAGCAGCCGGAAGAAAAAGAAGGAAGCCAGCTTTGGCGGTATTGGTGGGATGGAGTCCAGCAGCAGCTTGGCAGACACGGCCGTGCCGCCGTCGCTGTATGTCAGCCAGAGCAGCCTCACGGCGAGTCAGAGGCAGGAGTATCAGGTGGTTAGTCTGTCGTCTGAGGCTGTGCCGGAGGTGCCTGACGAAGAGATGTCGTCGCCGCTGGCTGGACAGGCGTTGGGGGTGGGGATGGGGGAGATGTACAAGTCGAGCGGGGCTACGACGATCGCGTACCCGACGCCGAGCCGGGCTGCGTCGTCGAGGCGGCGGCTGCCGGGGGTGGTTGAGGAGGGGGAGGGGGAGGGGGAGGGGGATGGTGGTGTTGCCGGGGCGTCACTGGGCTACGATGTGGGTTATCAGGTTCGTTACTGCTTGCGGGCTGTTTATTAGGACATGGACGCGGATGGCTAATTGTGCTGTAGCAGTCGTCGCCCGATGTTCTTACTGACATGACTACTGCGACCGCGTCGAGGTCGAAGAGGAGCAGGACGAAGGTTGTGTCTTCCGCAGGGCTGGATGCGTCAGAGCTCGAGACACCTGCCTCGACGCGCAGGGCAAAGAAGAGGAAGGTCGTCCGGGAAGTGGAGGATGAGGTCTGGGAGCTGGATCCGTTGGGGCGTACTCAGGAGAACAATGATGCGCCACAGCAAGACACACAAAATGAGGGCGAGGGTGGAGATGCCGCGCACACTGCGCAGCCAGAGCTAAGTGTGGACGGCCAAGCATCCGTTCCCGAGGTTGAAACCCTCAATGTCGAGGCGACCGAGGCACCAATAGCGATTCCGAAACCCGCACCCAAAGGCAAAAGAGGGCGAAAGAAGAAGGGCCCCAAAACCCAAGAACCCGCTCCTGAACTCGAGGAGCCGATACAAACAGCGGAAGCAGAACCAGAACTTGCCCCGGAGCCTTCAGAGGCCACAGAGCCACCAGGCAAGCGAAAGCGCGGCCGCCCGTGCAAATCGGGGACTGCTAAACCCCAACCCGAACCGGAATATGAACCATCGCAACAACACACCGACGAAGCCCAAGCCGAAGTTGAAACTGACACCGCACCACAGCCCCTATCCGAGCTTGACCACAACTCGCAACCCAGTGCGGCGGTAGCCACAAAAGAAGGTGGCGGTGATGCTATAGGAGACACCAAGGAGAATGAACTGCCAGCGGCAAAGGAAGCCGCGGTAAAGGAGAAGCCGACCGAGAAAGAGAAGCCGGCCAAGGACGTCAAGTCGGGCGCCCTGAAGGTGCAGTACCGCGTGGGGCTGAGCAAGAGGTCGCGGATTGCGCCGTTGCTGAAGTGTTTGAAGAAGCCGGCTTGAGGCAGAGGGGTTAAGGGGTGGTCGGCGTTTTGGAAGGAATGTCAACGCGGGCAGTGGCTGGGATGTGACAGGCGTCGGTGTTGGCTTCAGATACCCATTTTGCTCGCTTCATGTGAAGCAGTTCTTTGCTCTTTTTCAGCGCACCTTATGCAGTATGCTGCGCTAGCCGTGGGCAGACCACGGCATGTCGGCGGCCGTCGGGAGGTCAGGTCTGTGACATGATACATGTCGGAGGTAGGACACGATGGAAAGTACTAATCCTTATACTAGACGCCCAACAAAATACATTATCCACGTGTACCAGGGTATCTCGATATTTACTCTCCCTTTACCCGCCCCCCAGCTCACAGCTCACCCATCATCCTCAGTCACCCCCAACCCAACCAACACCACCGTCGCGACATCCATCACCACCACCAACAACCACAACAACCACGCCACCCCAGCCGTCACCCAATGATTCTTCATATCCACCACCACCTCCCCTCCCTCCCCGCCCTCCCCATCCCCATCTCCATCATCCCCATCACCAACCGGCACGCTCATACACCCCGCCCTCCCCGTATACCACACCAACGGAAACGTAATCGGCACGAGCGCGATAGCAAGCAGGTAATTACACGCCACCAGCGCGCGGCTGAGCCCGTCCTTGCCGACCGCGAGCGCGATCACCAGCGCAGGGACGATGGCCACGCAGCGGGTGAGCAGGCGCCGCAGGAAGGGGGAGATGCGCAGGTTGAGCGCGCCCTCCATGACGATTTGTCCTGCGACGGTCGAGACGACGCCCGCGGAGATGCCGGAGAATAAGAGGGAGGTTGCGAAGAGGGTGCCGGAGGCGGGGGAGATGGTGGTGCGGAAGAGGGCGTGGAGGGTGTACAGGTCGGAGGATACTTCTTCTTCTTCTTCTGAGGCGGAGGAGGGGTCGTGGTAGAAGGCGGTCCCCGCGATGATCACCAGGGCCGAGTTGACAAAGACTGCTACTGTGAAGAGGGTGACGCAGAGCTCGGCGATGGAGTAGCGCAGGCAGGCGCGGATGGCGCGCAGCGAGGGGCGGTACGAGGCCGGGCCTTGCAGGGTGGACGTGCTCGCGGTGGGGGAGTGGGATTGGGAGATGGCCGTGTGCTTTGCGTCGTAGTCGTGCAGCCGCGACCGCGAGAGGGCGGTGCCGACGTACAGCGCGTGCGGCATGAGCGTCCCGCCCAGGATGGCGCACATCTCGTACAGGCCCGTGTCGACGAAGACCTCGCGCGAGGGGAGGAAGCCCCGGAAGACGGGGCCCGCCGGCGGTGAGACCGAGGAGAGGGCTACGCAGAGGGTAACGAAGACGGCTGCGACGAGGAGGGCGACGAAGACCTCAAAGATGCGCACACGGCGGAGCTCGCCGGTGGGGGTGTAGAAGAGGAGGATGAGGAGCGTGTCGGCTACCGAGACGACGCACGCCGCGGGGAGCGGGAGGGCCGGGATCAGGATGTTGAGGGCGATGGCTTGGCCGATGACCTGGCCCAGGTCGGTTGCGATGATGCTCGCTTCGGCGATCACGTAGATGACGAGCTCGAGCCAGCGGGGGAGGTGGCGGTGGTTTAGCTGGGCCAGGTCCAGGCCGGTGACGGTGCCGAGTTTGATGCAGAGGGACTGGCTGTGTTAGCCCCTGAGCGTCACTGTAGACATCGGACATACCTGGATGTAGATGGCAATGATGTTGGACACCAACACCATGAAGAGCAGCTTGTACTGGAACGAACTGCCCGAGGCAATGGCTGTCTGATAGTTGTCGGGGTCAACATAGGCCACGCTGATGATGGCGCCCGGGCCAAGGAACTTGAAGAAGGTCCATATCTTGGACCACACCGAGGCCGACTCAGCTGGCGGCGGCGGGGCACGGTTCTGATAGACAGGAGGCCGGGGATTTCTCTCGGGACCAAGCCCGATCCAGGATTTGAGGCTGGTGAGCCATGGCCGCTGAGTGGGCTCGCTGTAGGTGGAGGGGGAGACTACGGCGTGAAGGGCCTCCTTCTTTTCCGGGCCAAGGTCGTTTGCCGCTGTCGGACTAGGAGTAGCCTGGACACTGTCTACCACGACTTCAGGTCTCACTTCAGCCATGGGGCATTGGAATTGGACTGGAAAATGAAGTGTTCAAGTGACAGGGACTGTCTGTCCCGACGAGTCGAGAAGGCGAAGGACGGAGTTCAAGGTCCGACCAACACGGTTATGGACCGGTGCGGGGACGGTCCGGGAGTATACGAGGCGGCGGGCTACCGCGCTGGCCGCCGAGGGACCGCCCGGTAGCTCTGGTGTAACCTTCGGCGGGGATTGTGCAGGAAGTCTGCGCGCAACAGGCTCACGCAGCGAGAAGTTCCATTATTGGTCTTGGCCGTTCCTGCGAATGCACCTGGCAATTCTCCAACTAGTGCCCTCGCCATCTCGCCTGATGCAACCCCAGTCTTGGTCGTCTTGCTTCCGGCGTGCGCCAGGGCGGCCATGCCGGATTGTCATTTGGCTGCCGTCTCTGGCTTCTCGAGAGGCGAGACATTGGGGTTGTGACGAGATGGAGCAATGGCGGGCTTATCCGGTCGAGAACGGGGCCGTGTCGGTCGGTCCCGTGGGCATCTCCCCTCCGGCGTCGCGTCTCTTCAAGGACCGGGCCATCCGCGCAAATCGCCTGTTTCCCTGGAACCAGACCACAACCAAATTCCCCTCTGTGCAATCCTGGAGGTCAAGGTACTGGCCTAGACTGACGTCGGCGATGTGCAAGGTCTCCTTGTCTTGATCTTGCTCTTTGTCACCGTCGAACGGAGAGAGAGTCGTTTCGGTTGTCTGGGTGAGCATCGGCACGGAAGGAAGCTGGCAGAGATGCCGCAGATCCTCTGGCGTGCGGAACATGCTGTCGCCGCCAACGATGACCGGGCATCGCACTTCTGGTTTTGTGGCGTTGGTATGCTGCCGCGGCTTGCCAAGCACCGGGCGCCCATTTGGAGCGTGGCTCACGGCTCTGCAGCTGTGATTTGGCCATGGTGCGTCTCAGGTCCTCGGCCATCTTGAATAGTTGGAGGCTTGTCTGGATGTGCAGCTTATGAAATGGGGGAGCGACTCGATATTTCAACCCGCGAGATGCCGGTTCAGTTTATTAGTAGTGAGTCAGGCAAAGAAAGTCGGAGAGTTCCAGTTGGTCGTTCGGTTTGCAGGCGCCATGTCTCCCGCTCGACCCACTTCCCTTAAGAGGTTCTTCTTTGCCCTGTTCATCCGACCCGGTCCTCGGGCGACGTCACCTTGTCTTTTTACTCCGCTACCTCGCTCCCGATGGACCGACCGAAAGGCGATGGCCATGTTATAAGATAGGCTGGGCTACGACAGGCAGCATTGACATTTTCACAATCGGGGCCGTCTCCCTCGGCGCCCGCCATGCCGAACACCGACGTCCTCCTGTTCAACATCGCATCCTTCGTTGCCGGCCTGTTTCTCCTCGAGTACGGCGCCGACAAGTTTGTTGATCACACGGCTATTGTTGCGAAGCGGCTCAATGTGTCCCCTACACTCATCGGGCTGCTTACTTGTGGCGCCGAATGGGAAGAGGTGAGTTGGCTGATCTCTGCGAGTCAAGCCCATCTGACTGACCGTCTCAGCTTGTCGTCGTTGCCGTCGCTCTGAGTCAAAAGAACTCGAATCTCGCCCTCGGGAATGTCATCGGCTCGTCAATAGCCAACATCCTGTCTTCGTTCTCCCTGGGCCTCCTGTTCATGAAGAGAGCCGAGTTCGACCGCAGCTCCAAGATATACACCGCTGTTCTTCTGGCAGCCACCTCGCTCTTCTTGATACTGCTCGCCACGATCAAAGCAGTCCCCCAATGGATTACCGGCTCGCTGCTGATAGTCCTCTTCATCGTCTACGTTGGATCCGTGGCGTCGCTCATCTACCGGGGCACCCTCGCCGCCCCCGAGAGCGACTCGGACAGCGACAGCAGTAGCGACGGCGAGACCGAAGACGATGAAAGTGGCAGTGACAGCGACCATGACAGCACCCGACGAAGCAGCGCATCAAGCGACAAACGCGAACCCCACCACCCCCCAACCGACGAAGAAGAACAAGGCCACCAACTCGCCCTCCTCAACCCCTCCCAGCCCCAAAAACGCACCCGCCCCAGCAGCCATACACGTAACAACCCCAGACGTCACCGCCGCCTCAAACCCATCCGCCACCACCTCCTGCACCTCACCCTGGGCCTCCTCGCCCTCCTCCTGTCGAGCTACGTCCTCGCCCACAGCGCGTCCACCATCGGCCGCGAGCTCTCTTTATCCTCGACCGTCGTCGGCACCACCATCCTCTCGCTCGCGACGACCCTGCCCGAGAAATTCGTCGCCGTGCTCGGCGGCGTGCGCCGCCAGCCCGGCATCCTGGTCGCCAACACGGTCGGGTCCAACATCTTTCTTGTCACGCTGTGCGGTGGCGTGCTGTTTCTGGGTGGGAATGTTGAGGAGATCGCGGGCGGGTTCACACTATTTGAGCTAGGGACGGTGTGGGTGGCCGCGGCGGCCATTTTGGGGGTTGTGGTGCTGGGGGGGAGGAGGTGGATGGGGGTGGTGATGCTCGCGGGGTATGTGGGGTTTTTGGTGGTGGAGTTTGTGATAGGGAGGGGGGGTGGTGATGATTAGGATCTCGTCAGATACCAGGTACCTACCAGGTACCTAGGTAGAGATACTGGTTTGGATATATGGAAGTGTGATAGATTCTCAGTTCCTCTTCTGGTTACCTTGTGTCCCTGTACAGGAGGAAATACAGGGTTAGGGTTCTCTCTTTGGCCGGTGTACTGTGACCATGCTTCATCTGAAGGGCAGAAGCTGGAGTTCCATTCTTCGATTAAGATGAGATGAATGCCGTCGGAATCTGAACTTCTCTCGGTCCTCATCCCAGCCCGGATGGCAGTTACAGACGCCCAGACCCAAAGCATCCACTGTGGACCCCCTGACCCGCCCGTTATTTTAGTGCATTTTAGTGCCGGGTCACAACCTTAACGGCAAGGCGGCGAATGAAAACAGGCTTTCATTAGCGGCAGGCATCCACTGCCGGAGCCGGCGAACCACGTCATCAGTCCAACCCGACGGCAAGGCTTCCTTCTTCAACCGACACGCTCTCATCCGGCTTCTTCCTCGCCATGTCTCGGGCTAACCCTGACAAAATTTCGACGCCTTGTCCCACGCCAGCCGCTTCCCGAGCTTCCGAAAAATCTAGCTTCATCTCAGAGTCAAAGACACCCCTTATGTCGCTGCCATAGCTCAAACTTGACAGGCGGTGTGTCGCTGCCTGCACTTGTTTCTAGGACAAGGTACGTCTCCCCAACAGATCGAGCCAACATTCCTCTTTCCTCTCACCCCTATCCAACACCTCTTTCTCATTCTCCCTCGCCTGGCTAACCTCCCCAGTCTCTCCTCTAGCCATCACCATGGCCACCCCCAACCCAACAGCAACAACAACAACCCACACCCTCCACCCCCCCTGCCGCCTCGCCCCGGTCCCCGCCCCCGAGCCCCCCAAAGACCTCCGCGACATCCCGCCCCTCCACGCCCGCTTCTTCTACGCCTCGCCCATCCCCATCGACGACCCCCTCTCGGCAGCGACCATCGCCGGCTCGTCGTCGTCGTCCGACGCGCGACCCGCCAAGCCCCCGCTGCGGCCCTTCTCCGCCGGCGACAACGCCGCGCTCGAGCGCGCCTGGCTCGGCTTCGCCTCGGACGCCGACCGCCGCAACCACGCCTACGCCGCAGGCCGTAACAGTCGGAACCAGCGGAGTCCCAGCCCGGGCTTGTCGAGGGAGAACGCGGAGAAGCTGGCGGCTGTTGTGGGCGCGCTTGCGGTTAAACATAAAGAGAAGCATGATCGGGAGGGTCCGCTGGTGGCTGAACAGGGTGATGCTGCTGGGGTGATGACGCTCGAGCATGGCGGGGTGCCGGTTTGTTGCGCTGAGCTGGCGATTGACGCGTCGGCTGAGTTGAGGCGGGAGTTTTGTGCTGTTACGAGGCGAAGGCAGCAGATGCTGGACCATGACCGTGTGTTGGAGGGGGTGATGGCGCAGTTGGCGAGGTTGAGAGTGGAGGCTGAGGGGACGAGGCCTGCGGCGGCCGAGGTTTTGGGTACCAGTCCGGCGGTGCACGTTGTTGGGAGTCTTGGGGCGAGGGCGACCACGCCGCCGGTTGATGGGGTCCCGCTTGCGTCGAGTCTGCCTGTTGGCGGGTTTATCCCCGCGCGGCCGCCGGTGCTGGATGATGGGATTTCGGGGAAGCCGTTTGTGCGGGTTGAGGCGACGCCGAGGTCGAATAGGTCGTCCGGGGTGGCTACTCCGGATGACAGGGCGGCGAAGAATGTGCTTCGGGGTAGGGCCAGAGGCGACAGTCGGGCGTCTGCTCGCGGAAGACCAGCACCTGCGGAACGGCTGGAGGACTCGGTTGAGGTGCCTGTGGGGATATCGAGGTTGCACATGGTCTCGCTTCCGGTGCTTCAGATGAAGCCGATCTACTGGTCTCCGGTGAACGACATTGCCACCGTGTTGAGGGCTACGTGGTTTTACAGGTAAGCGATCCCTACATAATTTTGGTAAGCCCCGGCTAACCTTCTCCAGGGACACCATGGTGCCTGTTGAGCCCATTGTCGCGAACCAGCTGGAGGCAGGTTACCGCGAGCTTCGGCCGTGGACAGAGACCTGGGGTGATGAGCTCAGGTCTGCCCTCGATGTCGGCCCGCTAGGCGAGGAGAAGGTTTCCCACCGTCTGTGGCCGGAGGTGACTGATAAACGGCACAAAAGCAAAGACGGCCTGCCGCCGGAGCCGCCAATATCTACCGACCCGTTCTGCGCAGCCAGGTGTTTCCGCGGAGAGGCTGCAACTGAAGGAACGCTGGAGCCGGTCCACTCCGAAGAAGACACGGCGCTGCCGCCTCCCGAGGCCAGGATGTACTCGAGCTACCATGTCATTTACAAGGATGGCTCGACTGCCTTTCTGCTGAAACCCAGCCAGAAGCCGTCAGCTTATTATGGCCGAAAACCCATCTCCAAGATCATGAAAGGCATAACCGTGGGACTGCCTGTCGTGCGTGGGTTCGACCAGGCCGCCTGGGAGCGGGTGCACGATAAGCGGGCGGCTTCGCGCAACAAGAACCCAACAGCTGTAACACCGGCGGCGGAGCTGCGCCAGACTGCTGAGCAGGGCGGCTGCCCAGGCTGCCAGCTCGACCAGGACCGGGGCCAGGTTACTGATCTGGTCCTTATTGCCCACGGCATTGGTCAGAAGCTATCCGAGCGTGTCGAGAGCTTCCACTTTACCCATTCCGTCAACGCTTTCCGAAGGGCGGTCAACATTGAACTCGAAACCCCAACGGTTAAAGCCGTCCTTCGGCCTGAGCAGAACGGCATTATGGTGCTGCCGGTCAACTGGCGCCACCTCTTGGACTTTGAGGATAACGACCCTACCAGCGAAGAGGACAGGGCAGCCTACTCCCCCGAAGGCTTCACTCTGAAGGACATCGAGCCGCCCACGATCCCTGCTGTCCGGAGCATGATCTCAGATGTCATGTTTGACATTCCCTACTACATGTCCCACCTCAAGCCGAAGATGATAGCCGCCCTTGTCGGCGAGGCCAACCGCGTCTACCGCCTCTGGTGCAGCAACAACCCAGGCTTCGCCGAGAAGGGCCGCGTGCACCTAATCGCGCACTCCCTCGGCAGCGCCATGGCGATCGAAGTCCTCTCCAAGCAACCGACCCGCGTACCCCGCCCGCTAGACCTCTCCAGCCCAACACCAGATACCCGCTTCTTCGAGTTCGACACCACCAACCTCTTCCTGCTCGGCAGCCCCGCGGGCTTCTTCCTGCTCCTCGAGCGCGGCGGCCTGGTCCCGCGGCGGGGCCGCCTCAAGCCGGGCGCCGACGCGGCCGACACGGTGGCCAAGGACGTGGTCGGCGACGTCGGCGTGTTCGGCTGCGTCGCCGTCGACAACATCTACAACATCCTCGCCAAGGAGGACCCCATCGCCTACCTGCTCAACGGCACCATCGACCCCGTCTACGCCGCCGGCCTCAAGGTCGCCTACGTCCCGAGCATTAGCACCTCCTTCTTCAAATCCGTCGGCGACGCCGTGCGCGGCCTGACGGGCTCTACTAGCGCCTCTCCTACTACCGGCGGCACAACAAGCGGCGGTGATGCACAACACCCAAACAAGCCGCCGCCTGTCGCGCGCCTGCCGTCGCAGCTCGAGCTCGAGGTGCACGACTTCTCGCGCGAGGAGATTGCCGAGCGCAAGGCGTTTCTGCTGAATGACAACGGCCAAATCGATTACTTCCTGCGGTCGGGCGGCGGGCCGCTCGAGATCCAGTACCTCAACATGCTGAGCGCGCACACCAGCTACTGGACGAACCAGGATTTGATTAGGTTGCTGTGTCTGGAGATTGGGCGGGTGCCGGGGCGGGGCCATGCGTTGGGCTCGATGAAGGCGGTCAAGGTTAAGGGGCGGTTTGTGGGCAGCACTAACTAAGGTAGGTAACTATCTGGTGAGGGGTTGGTTGGGTTTTGATTTGGGCGGACACGGATGGGTTGGAATATTGGTAGCATGGCGTTTGGGTTTGTGGTGTGGGTTAGATTGAGTGGGTGGTGTTACAAGGTGCTGAGTCCTGACTGCGCCTGGGCGTTTAGTTTTAGTGTGATCACTATGCACTCAGCTTCATTTATAGATACCCTTGGGATAGAGACTAGATTATAGCCGAGGCGTATCTTGGTTTCATCATCTATTCCGAAGAAGATTGTGTTGATCTAGTATCTCGGTTCCCTTGTGTGCGAGGGATGGCAGCATGCCAATCCCTATCAAGAAACGAAACCACATACAACGCCCCGCTCAGCCGTCATTATCCAGCGCCATCAACTCGGCCTCGTCATCGTCGTCCATCTCGTAGTCACTCTCCTTCCCGTCCCGGCCAACAACCGCCGCCTGGGCAGCCAGCACGGGCTGGTCCAGCTCGCGGTCCCGCTGGGCGCGCAGCTCCTGGATGCGGTCCTCGTCCATCTTCTCCTGGTGCTTGCGCAGGTCGGCCATGCTCCACGTGCTGATGCCCTCCTGGTCCTTGGCGCGGAAGGGCTGGGCCATGGTGCGCAGGAAGCGCCGCGCGCTACTGACGGCCATGTCGGTGCTCAGGTTGACGTCGGCGTCGAGCAGCGCCTGGTTGATCCACTTGGGCAGCTGGGCGCGCTTCCGCTGGAAGCGGCGGTCCGCGAGCACCATGAGGCCGTAGTCGTCCTTGCCGCGGAGCACGCGGCCCAGGCACTGGGCGGCGTGGCGCATGGCGTCGAAGGATAAAAAGTCGTTCTCGCGGATGCGGTATGTCTCGCGCAGGAACTCGAGGCGCGCCTTGAGGATGCGCGATTCCGTGTACTGGAAGGGCACGCCGATGCACAGCACCGTGCGGCCGTACTGGTGGTCAAAGTCGATGCCCTCCGAGACCTTGCCGCGCGCGACGCAGAGGAGCACGGCGCCGCGGCCGTTGCAGCAGGCCGTGCGGTACGTCTCGAGGGCGAGCGACGTCTCCTGCGCGTCGGGTGTCTCGACCAAGATGAGCTTGTACTTCCAGACCTCGTCGAGAATGCCCATGCCCTGCCACATGCTGATGATGGACTCCATGTAGAGGTACGAGGGGAAGAATACGACCAGGCCGTCGGGCGTGATCTTGGCGAACTCGGTCAGGAGGCTGCCGTAGTTGCGGACGACGCTGGGCTCGTTGCGGACCTGGAAGCTAGTTGATATTGGCGCCTGGTCGCTTCCTCGCGTGACGATCATGGGCAGGAACGACCGCCTGGCCAGCGTCATGCTGTACGATTCCTGGACGACGGTGGGGAAGTCGAGCATCTTGGGGTACATCTCGAGCGGCGACATTGTGCCCGAGGTGATGACGACGGAGCTGAAGCGGTCAAACACGGGCTTGATGGCGATGGCGGCGTCCAGGCAGGTGAAGTGGAGGACCGGGTTTGGCACCTCTGCCGTGTCGGACTCGAACGGCTCCAGAATCAAGAGGAAGCCCTTCTCGTAGGTCGCCACGAGGGTCGCGAATGTGGCGACTTCTTGTAGCGGTTGGTAGTCTTCGATGTTTGTGAGCTCGAGCGTCCTCACCAGCGAGGTCAAGCGCTCGGCGCAAAATCGTAGGGGCTTTTTTTCGATGAAGGTGTGCTCTTTGAGATGTGAGAGGAAGGACGGCGGTGTTTCTGAGATGACCTGCCGGACTTTCATCCTCGTCTGTGGCAGTCAGCAAGTCGTGCTGGAGGTCGGATTGTAAATAGCGGAGCACTAACCTTGAGATACTCGATGAACCTCCTGAGGAAGGCAACAAAATGCTCTGCTCTCCTGATGTTGCCGGGCACGGCCTCCTTGAGCAGATCATCGGGAAGGGCTAGGCCAAGCGGTCAGTATAGAAATCAATATAAAGTTGAGCTTGGACATACTAGGGTTCGCCATGAAGGAGTCTTCTTGGCGGCCATCGTCAGCGCCCCTGAGACCTTCCACAAGCTTCTCATACTCGTCCTGGAGCTTCGTTTGGTCCGACTCTCTCATCTCGTTGATTTTGTTTTCCAGGTTCTGGGCCCCCCTCGTGGCTCTCCTGAGCGAGTCATCGGTGATGTCTGTGCTTAACGACTCGATGCACACGTTGTCGATATTGTGGGCTTCGTCAAAGACGACAATGCAGTCCTTGGACAGGTCTTTGGAAACGCGTTCGGCGATCTTGGGATCCAGGAGATAGTGGTACGAATAGATGATGACGTTGCAGTATTGCATCTAGAGTTGAATCAGTACCTCGCAGCATAAGACGCGGTTGAAGGAACACACCATCCGTCGGGCAGTAAAGTAAGGACACTGCTTGTGCTGCTCGCCGTATCGCAGAAGGCCATCCAAAGTCCAGATCCCATTGGGGATCAAGTTGTGGGGTTCGAGAAGGTCGAGGTTCTGGAGAGCACATCAGCACAAGCGGCAAGCCGTGGGTTGAGAGATGTGCTCACATCGTGGTAGACGCAGACTTCCACATCCTCGCCCTTATCCTTCTTCTCCTTGACGAACCCCGCCGTCAGGCTGCGGCAGCGGGCATCGACGACGTTGCCGCTCTTCTCCCGTTTTACAGACGGGTGGAGACACAGGTTCTTGCGACTGGTAAGGCCAAGGCCTCTGAACTCCTCCTCGTGCCCGAGCCGTTCGGCACGGAACTTCATCAGGGCCTTCAGCTCAACCAGGGCCTTTTCGATCTCGGACATTGTCCCTGGGCAAATAGTTAGCCATGGCAGACTGGAGTCGTGGGAGCAATGGCGCACGAGAGCAGTAGATGAGCTTGCGGTGTGACGGGTAGTACTGCTGGTAGGCCACGATCAGGGACAGCAGGGTGACCGTCTTCCCCGTGCCCGAAGGCATCTCCAGCACGCAGTTTCCCCCGGCATCGAGCGTCTCTGGAGCATGTCAACAAACAACTCCGGTGTTGCGTTTCATTTTACGCAGATGCTCACTTTTCAAGTCAACCATGTAGCTGGAGCATGGCAGCATTCCAGTCAGCCACATTCATCCACACACCATGCGGGTTCAACGTACGCATATTGCTCTGACGACGCGTTAGCAACCTGACGATAATCTGGTCAAGTCGAGTCCAATGCTTGCCTGGGTAGATGCGGGGGTAGGGGAAGAGAACCGGCAGATCACTGTTGGCATGTCAGCGGCGCGGACGCGGATTTGATCTCGGGTCGGCAGGCCTACTCAATGTTGAACTCCATCTTGCCGTATATTTCACGAACGAGCGATGTTCTATCGCTGAACTTAGAGTCTCGACCGAACCTTCCCGGCAGGCTCTGTCATCGGCACCGTGGCCCTTGGGCCGTTGTTGCCGGTGCGTGGTTCCTTCCTCTCCGGTTCGAGGCCGGGACTCCAGGACGCGTTCCTACCCGGGCACTCCTCTGATTCTACCCTACTAGCAGCCTCCTCTTGGGGCCAAATTATGTGATTGTTTTGATGGATCGCGAAGCCAAGAGGCGCCGATTGATGGTTTGAACTTTCCAGGTTGGCGTTGAAGATCACGTGGAGTTGCTGCCTGGTGACAAACGCGAGATGTGAAGTCAAGGGCGGTCCAAGCTTCCAGGTTCGGTGTCAGCCAGGGTGTCAAGGGCACACCGAGGTGAGAAAGCCTTGGCGGCAAACGGGCAGAACGCAAGAGCCGGCAAGTGCCGCCGCCAACTCCCGGTTTCCTGCCCAGGCCCGGCCAATCAACTTTCAAACTTTCATCAATCGCTGAAATTGGCTTGGTGCTGAGCCAAAAGTCACCAACAAACGGTTCAACCGTCGCGCTTCAACTCGCCAGCCATCGACAGCCATCGACAGCCATGGCACGCGGCACGCGGAGAGATGCCCGTCATGCAGGGCCCGGTCCCGGTCGGCGACTATTTAATTGAGACAGCGTCGCGGTCGCCTATGCTCGCCTATCACAGCACCTTCGGGCATCTCTGGCACCCCTGCTGCTACCCTCACACATGGCCGATGCAGTGGACGGACGGCCCACGGCAATTCCGATCCGCCCCTCCCGGCCCCATCGACCAACCACGCGCCAGCTCCGACACTCTGCTTCCCGTTGCAACACTGCCTGGACCTGGTGCAAATGTCTCGCTTCGGCCGTGGACGGCACCTTCTAGACGTTCCATGCGGTATGCAGTCACTGCAGCGCGTTCCCACCATCACGGCCCTGATGTTGTCCCGCCCCGCGTTGCATTGGGAGGCTGCTGGCCAAGGGCCATTCTTGCGCGGGCAGGGCCGCGCGCAATCAAGAAACGAGGAAGCGAGGAGACGAGGCGATCGGCGGCCGTGCCGGATGTCGACCACACTCGAGCTCATCACACGTGGGTCGCATTGCGCCCGTCGTGCCTCAACTGCCCGCCGGCGTATCCGCCCCTGTGCCCGTTGCGCCGTCAGCTCTTCTCCGGTTCCGCGCATATTCCCACGTGGGTGGACGGTCGCCCCGTCTGCCCGCATCCCGACCCAGTGGGTGAGCCCGGGAGGTGACCTTCGCGACACTTTGACAGCGGGAGCCCGCGTGTCTCCCCGCATGGCCGAATACGCAGCTCACCACAGCCCAGCCAACAGCTGAACGATCATCCCAGTAGAGTGTCCCCCATCGTCGTTTCAAACCCATCTGTTTTTAGCACTCCCCGCTGCTGAGGCCATCTCCACCTGCGGGAGTCTGTGTGTCCTTGCAGCTAACGGCGGATTCTCCGCGAGGATCGCATGTTTCGAAACATGCCGAAAGGACGGCGTTCCTGGCAGCAACGCTCGAATCCCACACGCCCCTCATGCTCCTCCCCAACTGGCCAACCCGCCCACCTCAACGCCGCTAGCCTGCATCGGGTGTGTAACCTCAACTCACCAAAAGTCGCCCTCGAGATGGAGGTGTCCATTCATTTCCAGCCCCTCGTATGAGGGCGTCAGACTGGAAATCTGACATGCCGGTCGGGGTTTATCACTGGCCGGCAGAGGGTTTCAGCGGGTGCGACGAGCACGTCGGCGGCGCGGGGTCCGCGTGGAAGCTTTCCAGAAGACTCCTCCCCCGAGACATAACAGGCAAGAAAGCAGGGGTGCGGCTGAGAAGCAGAGAGAGACGAGATCTGGCTGGTCCGGTGATCCCGTCCTCGCATCTTGATAACTCATCGGTACGTAATTCTCACCCGTTGCCGGTGGCGCCATGGGGTTCCGGCGAGGGCCATGGAGGACCCGATAGGTCCCTTATCCCGGTCCCAATACCCCATCGTGATCAACATCTTGGAAGGGAGAGCGTGGAAAATGCGAAGGGCTCGATCCTATTGCGACGCTCCCACGGGCAGACCGATCAACGGTATCACGTCGTTCATTGTTCGCATCCGGAACCCAACGGCCGCCGCAGGACCAACCACTTTCGGCATGGCAACAGGAACAGATCCTTCCCGCTCAGAGTCTGGACCAGACCGCTCCCTAGCCTCATCTGCACCGAGATGCTGGGGGCCAACGGCAGATGACGAGCAGTACGAAGTAACTCGGCCAGCCTGCCCTTCAGCTCTCACCACAGCCCGCACACCACAGGGATCCGAGCCCTCCCATTCGCCAGTTCACCTGGACGGGACCCCCCTCCACCGACTGCGCTTGCGGGCGGCTGTTTAAGCCACACTCTTGCAGATTAGCCGCAGGCACCGAGTTAACTCGTGCGGGGGAGACCCAACAAGGTCGTCGACGAAAAAAAAGGTGGGCAAAACTCGCCCACCCATTGGGCCGTTTGAGGGTTTAGAGGCGGGGGGGAGTGGGGGCGGGATCTACCACATCCCGGCCGTGGGCTCTGCCACGCGAGGATCGGAGCCAGGGGGAACTTTCACGGCAACAAGGACAGGACAGGACAGGACAATGCCGGCCGGCTCCACTGCCGGGTACAGCCCGGTCGGTCTGCTCGACTCCCCTGGCATTAGTTGAGTGCAACTCACCTTGTCCTTGACTTGAATACTGGAGCAGTGTGGTGATAGCAGCCCCAGGCAGCCAGATTCCGGCACCGGGCTGTGCCATTGTCTTGTCGATATCTGAAACGCTCCCGAATGCGGGGGACAAGGACTCGGCTTGGATCCCATCCCCACTGCGTATACCTCCTTTTGCAAGGTTGGCTGTTCAGCCCCTAATGCCTGGTGGTCATTGGTTGATACCTCAGGCAAGGAACTCTTTCCCATGCAGTTGGGAAGGCGTATGGATCTCCTGCTGCGACGATGATGATGATGCTCGTGATACTTGATTTTTTTGAGGAGACAGACAAAAATAGACTTTTGTTATCACGCACCCACACTCTCTTGACATCGCTACTGCACTCGCTGGGCTAGGCAGCCGGTTACGCCTGGTGTTAGCAGCAAGCCGCAAGACGATCTTGTCTTGTCTCGGGATCTGTCTTCAGCTTTGCGGGTGGGGGAGGCTTTCGATATCACCAACGCCAAACTCTCAAACAAGAGGGGGAGGGGCTGCATGAGCTGAGCTGGTGGCGCTGGAAGCTGTTACCTAACCACCATCGGGGGATGCGCCGATACGGCGCCCGGCCGACAGCAATCGGAGCTTGAAGAGAAAAACGCCACTTGGTTGCCTTGTTTATCGTACCTGCAAGCCGTCGAGTTGGTGAACTGTGTGTGTGTGTGTCTCACTCATCGCAGTCGACCGACGGGTGAGACAGCCAGCGACCAACAAGAGTTGGGCCGTGCTGGCGGGCCGCTCGCCCTCGGTGTTTAGCAAGGATGCATGCATGCATGTGCTGATCATGAGGCTGGCCATCATCCCTCCGATGGAAATGGTGTGTGCCTAGGGGACGAGAAAAATACCTAATGGAGGGAGATCGGATACTGCAGTGTGGCTTGAACTGACTGAGCGAATGAAACATCGCATGGCTGGTGTCGCAATGGAAGCACCGTGGGCAGCGAAACAAGAACCACACAGCCCACACTTCCCGAGTCGTGTCCATCAGCAGCATCAGACCAGATCAGCACTTGCGTTGCGGGTTCAGCCAATTCCGAGAAAGAAAGCGTCAAGAAGCTAATTCCTCACGTGTAACCGTATCCGTGGGGTTGGATCGCGATGTTTCATGAAACAAGTTCATCACATCCTCAGCCACACCTTGGCTGACACTCGCAGAAAACGGAAATAGCTTCGGGCTTTGCAAGTTGGTGGTGGTGATGGGAGGTGAATGGAGGGGGACAGAACTAGCCGCCCTCCAATCAGCGTCTCGAGCTATATTTGGGCAAAATTCGCTCGTTGTGGGTCTCCCGACGTGACATCGCCCCCCTTCTCTTCCACCCCTCCCCTGAATTGGGAATGGCTTCATGCAGGCAACCGGCTAGCGTCAGATAAACGCGATGAGCAGCCCTCCCAACTGGGAAGGAGCCCAACATTGATGGCGCAATCCGGATTCTTGCTCGGCTGTTTCATCTCCACGCGACGAGCCTAGCTCCCGCGTGGTCCGTGTGTGCCTGGTCGGCGGATATTTCGCCCAACCTGATGAGATGCAGCGCTGCGCTTCGCTCGCTTGCCGGCCGCCTCTGGCGATCGGCCCCACCATCGGCGGATGTTTCGGGGTGGCTGTGCCAGGCTTTAGAAGAGGGGTAAATACTTGTGTACAATACATACCGAACAGACGGCCCATCGTGGCTGTTGCTGCGTGGGTTGTAGTGCAGAGTTGCACCTCTCCCATCGGCGAGCAGTGGGAATCAGGACGCAGTATCATCGCCGATTAATCAACTCAGTCCGCCGGTCTTTTCAGAGTGGTCGGCGAGCTGAATTCCTCGTAGCTTTCCTTCGTGCGCAGCGAGATGTTTCGTTTCGTGGGGGCCGGCGGAGATTGCCGCCGAGTTCCATGCTGTTGGTGTTGGTGATGAGTCCCACTTGAGATTCAGCGACGGGTGCCGACTGTTGGGCCAAGGCTGACCTCACCATCACCAACAGCGCCCTCGCCCAATTGAGGTGGTGAGCCCGCCAAAAGGGTGGTCAGAATGTCTCGGACGCCTGAGTCAGGTGTCTTCTTTTGTCCCAATTCGGGCATTGTCGACGGCAGGGAAGCGAGCGCTCCCGAAGCCACTCATTGCTCGCTGCTGCTGTCATTTCTGACGAGATGCGAACCTGCAGCCTTCGCACGTGTGCTGCGTGAACAGGGGAAAAGGGTGGAGCGCAGGGACTTGCTGCGTGCATCGGACCGTTGCAGTGCTGCGACTGTCTGTGGGCTCTGCGACTCTGCGACCCTTGCGCGCGCAGTATTTCAGGGCCAATCTTGGGAGAATCCTTTGGGTGCGACGTCTCTCCCTCGGCCGAGGGTTGCACTGACCAACTGGCCCTCGTTCCTGGGAAACGCTTGCATGCCGACGGAATGCCGCGCGTGCTGGAGGATTTAAGGTGCTGAGGCGCAGCAGGGCATTGGTTGAGACTGCGATAGCGATCCGGATGGCAAAAGTATCCTGAGCTGAGAAGACTCTGGGAATGCGAGCTGCCGTTGTCAGAAGGGCTTCTTTGCCCGATAAGCGAGATGGGACGACGCCGGCCGATGAAGGCCGATGAAAACGGACATTTCGACCAGGTCGGTGTATTTTGCGAGCGCGGTGGAGCACAGCAGCAGATTCTGCTGTGGACCCGCATGTTCGTGCGCCCGAACCGGGGAAGCGGGGCGAAAGGCATGCGCAGATCAGAGTGGAGTCTCCGTTGATCTCAGATCCTCGCACGGACGTGTTGGGCCAAGACTTCAAGGCGCAGTGGTTGAGGTGGTTGATGATGGGGACACAAATCGTGCGCTCCTCAGCGTAGAGTCTCTGCTTCGTCGTCTCTCTTGGTCGTTTGTAATCTGGCTGTCCTTCCTCGCCATGAGAATTAAGGCATGGTTCGAGTTCAGTTACTCAAAGGCTCAAGTCGAGCTCCTTCCTTTCCCGGATGCTCGTTGCTAATTGAGCATCTCATGAAAACGAATAGCCTTGCGGGATTTCATATGTTTCAAGACAAAAGTGTGTGCATGAAGACCAATGCCCAAAAATGGAATCCATTTACACAGCCAAAAGCCGACACCTTCGATGCCAATGCCCGGCGCCGGAGCTGATTCCGGGGCTGGATAGGGCGGCCAGTCACCGTCGACCAACCTCTTCCGCCTGGCCCAACATCTGGCCCATCCCGCCCGAGCTTGGCGGTCCAGGGGTCGGCGCAGCAGCCACACTCGCACATGGATTTTAAGTGTGCAGTGCCGCAACAGGGCCCTGCGGATGCCATGGACTGCCGTGTTTCAGATTCACAGCTCCAGATCCTGCTTTTCCATTGTTGGTTTCTCCCACGGCAGCAGATATCGTGACCGTGGCTGAGTTCATCAAGACGGCACCTCGTGCTCTTGCGTTCTTTGGCTGGACAGCCGGGGCCAGGTGTGGACTGTTACACACGCCTTGTCGAATCTCGGCTGTCGGTGGATTTTGCCTCTCCTCTGGCTGCAGCAGCAAGCGAGCCACGTCCAAACCGGGTTTCAGTTTTCGACAGGCCAGAAACACCAGTGCGTATCTGTAAGGTTGCCTCGATTGCCTGTCTTGGGGCAGCGTCAGAGGCAGGCTTGCTGATCATCAGCTCTGGCTCGCATCGGCGTAAGATGACGCCCACTCGTGCCACCACACTCACATGGAGAGCGGGTTTTCGAAAAGTCGCTGCCTGGATGAGCAGGCTGTGGAGGGTGGGGCTCACCATCGCACCGCCCGGACCGAGTGGAGTGTCGTCATTGGTTCGCCCTGCGACTGCTCCAATGGCAGCTCGCGGGGGACCAAAGCCCATCAGCATGCATCTCGTGGCCAAGTGTCCGGAGCAGGATTCGCATATTGAAACTCTCCCGCAGGGAGGAACATGCTCCTGGCCGCGGGGCCACATACCGGCAGCGGGAGAGCCCATGGGCCCGACGGCGAACGGCGTTCAGGGACGGCGTCCAGGAACACCGCAACTGGAGCCCACGGGCAGGGCAGCCAGGGGCCCGACGGGAACGGCGGGCCAAACGGCACCGAGGCAGACCCTAGCGTCTCCGCAGTGGGCACTGCGGCCCTGGCCTAGCGCATCGGGCAACAACACCTGGTCAGTGCTGCAGGGCCTCGCACGCCATTGGTTGTCGGAAACTCAAATCGCCTGGGAAGCAATCACATTGCCTCAAAGCATCCAGATTGCGAACACCAAAGTGCTTGAAGATGAAGCATTCCGCATTGCATCATGGCCGCGGAGAGCAGCCATTCAGAGCGTGGGCGTGATTCCGTGGGCATGGCAGCATGGGCATGGCGAGCAAACGGCAGGCCCGGCCCACATTGCGTGGTTCATGCTGCGTAAAGTTGGCGAATCAAAAACCAACATGTGGGGCCGCTCTCGCATCTCCTCCGATCTGTCGCTGCACCTGTCCAGGCCAGATTCCATAGCCAGCTAATCGCTTCTCCGTCGCAGCTCGACAAGAGACGACCGCCGCAAGACAATGTGGCAGCGTCACTCCAGCAAAGAAATAGCATAGCAAGGGCTCTCACAATGCCAGGACGGCCGGCTGCGCTGATTCTACCGCCCACAATGCCCTCGGCCCTCGGGGCCGAGCACCTGGGGGCCAAAAAGAACGCAGTCGGGTGTGAGAAACACGCCGGCAACCTCCCCCTCCCATCCTCCGGCCAGCAAATTTCCCGGTAATAAGGTACCTCAGAAGTTCCTGGCCTATCCGCGCCCGCGCTTCACACCCTGCACCAGTCCCTTCGAGAGGGCCATCCCCGTGCTCCATTCCGGATGCTCAACGGCGTCCTTAGTCCGGGGTTGCGTATAGGACAGGGCATCTTGATTCAACTCCAGTCAATATCCGATTATTCAATCCCGTCGTATGGCGACCAGGCCGCTCACAAGCGCGCCCGACAGGCGCAAGCGCTCCAACGAGTTGTCCCCCCACTTTCAACAACATGCTACGGAATGGTACATTCGGCCCCATCACGAACTGTATGTCCTCGGCTGTACCTGTGTGTGCCTGCGCAGCACGGCCACCTGGGTCCGGTGCAGCCAACCGCGTGGCCCTGGCCTCCCGTCTTTCATCCCCTTTCCTTGGGTTCCCGCCTGGACGGTTGATGAACGTCAGGTCAGCATGAATTTGTTTGCGCAGCGCCTGGATTTCGGACTATGAGGTGCGACCACCAATCACCGCTGTTATGCCCTCTAACCTCGACCGTTCCCGGCACTCACGAGCGGACTCGAGATGCCGACGGGGCCCGGCTCCGAGCTTCAGTCCCTCTCAGCAGCCACTTCGCTCCCGAGGGCGCCACCGCGGGCTCCCGCTCCCACCTCCCGGTTGCCGAAATGCTCTGAGCCAGTTGCAGCGGCGATAGCTGAGTGCGCTCGCACCAACGGCTCTCAGAGTGGGCATGGGGCAGGTAGCGCAGTCTCCGGTGTGACTGGCCAGCAGCCCTGCCAACGGACCCCGCAGAGTGACCAAAGTCTCGACGACTCGTGCCCAGCAGGGCCTCGTTGGGGAGGAGGGTGCCCCGCCAGAGCTGGAAACGGGATCCAACAGCCTGAGCAAGGGTGTTGCTGCGCAGGGGTTCTCCTCCCCACCCCGGCTACTTTTAGACAACCCCTGCTCCCTTGAGACACGCTGCTCCCAACACGGTGTAGCGTTGCTATTTTCCTCCAAGTCACTTTTTTCCGAGAGGAGCCCCTCTCACCACACCCCCCTTGGACCCCAGTGCCCAGCCACACCTCTCCGAGCCCCCAACACTCGGCGCACTAACCGCATCGCGGGTGCTGCAGATGCCTGTTCAACCAGATCCTTCCTCATCGGGCTGGTGTCGGCCAGCCTTGTCTGCATCAACACTCCAGGAATCCAGAGCAGGGTTAGTGCTGACCCACGTCCTCCCCCAGGCCCCTGCCCTGGTCTCCGTCTCGCTTCGCTAGCTGCGCACCCCCCTGCTCCCCGGTCAGGTTCTGAGTCCCCAAGATGCATCTCTCTAGCCCCCAGTTCTCGAGAGCGGGACGCGTCTGGAGAGATACTCCATTATTAGCCAGGCAGAAATCTCGTTCATTGACAAATCTTATAAGATACCCTGGTTGTCTGCCTTGTCAAACACACCCATCCTTCTGCTCCCACAGCCTGTCGCACCTTCATCTCAAGTCGACGCGAACAAGCTTTAATCTTGATGTTGCAGTGCTCAGCACACACCTGAAAGTGTTGGCCGTCTATATCTGGCCTGCTCCCCTCTTTCTACTCTTACTGAACCTCGACGCGCTTGACCACCAATCGGACTCCAGGCACTCCCTCCTGGGCAAGATCCCCTGGCCACCGCAGTCCAACAAACATCGACGGCCCTGTTGCGCCGCCGGCCTTTCTTACCACCCCTATCTCTCACCGGCCCCGACCTTCACCCAAATAAATAACCCGCGCCTCCCCCGGCACCTCACAATCCACCACATCCACCATGGAGCACACACCGCCGCCCGCCCTCACAAGGTCGCCTTCGTCCCCTGCGAATACTTACTGCCCCTCCGAGAGGTCCTCGCTTGACTACCCCTCGCCAGGCCTGGTAGAACAGCAATACAAGATCTCTTCGTTGTATGGAGACCAGTCCTGCGTGACGCCGCCCATGGACCCCGAGCTCTCTCTTCCGCCCCTCGACTCGATGGGCCACGCGGATTGGAACAGCACGACCGTCATCCACCCCATCTCGTCTGCATCCAGCATGCCCAGCATCCTGTCGGCAGACTACGACACCTTTGGGAGCTATCCGTATAACCACGATGTCTACCACGCGCACCCGACGAGCCACGCCTCAACGCCCCCGCCGACTGGGTCTGCCCCGAGATCTCCTGCGGCGCCGTTGAGGACGCCGTACACGCCGGCCACCTCGGTCCCCGCCCCCATGACCCCGCGGGTCAAGATGGAGGGAACCTCGGACTACAGCCAGAGCACCGACGGGTCGCACTACCCCTCGCCGAGATCGATCCACACGTCCTACCCTTCTGACAGCGGCCCGTACACCAGCAGCACCTCGACCGGGTACCTATCCGACAGCGGGTCGACGGCATGGCACAAGCCCGAGTACCAGCCGGTCGAGCCCGAGCACTACTACCCCGGCCCCCCGCCGCCGCCGCCATCGGCCTTCATGCACGACGCCAGGAGGCAGTACCGGGTGGCGCGGCCCAAGCGGGCGCCGCGCCGGCTGACGACCAAGGAGGAGGCCAACTTCCAGTGCGAGGTCAAGGGGTGCGGCAAGCTGTTCAGCCGCAGCTACAACTTCAAGGCGCACATGGAGACGCACGACGAGAAGCGCGAGTACCCCTTCCCGTGCCTGGTGCCCGACTGCAGCAAGAAGTTTGTGCGCAAGACGGACCTCCAGCGCCACCACCAGAGCGTGCACCTGCGGGAGCGCACCCACAAGTGCGACTACTGCTCGCGCATGTTTGCGCGCAAGGATACTCTGAGGAGGTGAGTTTTAACCATTTACAACTTACAACTCAAAATGGATTGCTAACTCGATCTCCTCCAGGCACATGGAAGACGGCTGCTCCAAGCGCTTCGACATTGGCACCATGGACATCCGCGCCGAGGCCGGGTACGACAACATGCACCCCAGCGCGCGCTCCATGGCTCCCATGGGCCACATGGGCCTGCCGCCCATCGGCATCCCCCCCCTCTGCGGCTCCAGCATGCTCGGCTCCATGCCCCCCTCGATGCGCCCCAGGGAGCCCCTCGTAGGGGGTGACCACCACTCCCACACCTGGGGAAGGTGATGGCGACGCACAAGTCATACAAAACCGACACTTTTTCTGATTGGACATATTTCACACATTCTCTGGGTAGATACCAAGGAGGCGTCGAGGGCACAAGACGGGTCTTGAGGGTTTGGCTTTTTTTTTCCTCCATCTTTTCCTTTGCACGCTCTGTATGAATAATGTATGGGATATGGGCACGAAAGCGGTGTTTGGCTAGTATACATTGGGCGGCTTTGGATCAAGATGCCGACAGGCGGCTCCAGTGTCTTTTGCGACAATTTCTTTTCTTTATCTGTTTATTTGTCTTGGGGAAACGACTCCCGCTGTGTACGACGTGTATCACTGCAAATACACTAGACCTGTAGAGGGCGGCATTAGTTAGGTAGCCTGTTCGAAAGAGAGACATCGATTTCGCATACACTCCATCCATCATCGCATCGTGCCCGATCCCGAACGCAGACGGCACGCGACGAAGCTCGACAACGACGAACAAGTCCGATTTCCAATCGCGGGCGATCGGACGGCGGGCCTGCCCTGTCCTGTGCCGCAGCCTTCCCTCTCCGCTCTCCGATCTCCGCTCTCCGCGGCCGACGGCTCAGCACCCGACGCTAACTAATCCACCCACTCCACACTTGGCATGGGCCAGCCCTGAAGGCTAACGTTAGCGTTGATCGAACTCCACCGCGACGACAGCAAATTAGCGCGCCAACGCGCCTATCGCTGGCTTCCTTGCCTTCCTTGGCTTCCTTGCCTTCCAACCGTCCCGTGATTCCGCGATGGATCATGGATGAGAGCAAGCAAGTGCCGAAGGAGCACTTGGCCGAGTCCGAGGCCACTCATCAACCAGATTTGGGGACGGGACGTCGCCGTTCATCGCATCTCATTCGCCGCTGCTCGAGCGGGAAGGAAGACAAGGCTGCAGAATGCAGATGGCTTGGCTCCTTCCCTCTGCTCGGAGCTCCTCCTCCTGTTCCACTGCCGCTACACTGGCAATCAATACTCTGACCGCATGGCTCCTTCCAGCACCGAGAAACAATCCCCACGGCGCTGCTGACCGAAACTCCAAGGACGAACCTGCAGTGCAATTGACTCCGATTGACACCTGGGGGCGGCATTCATGCCCGGAAAGCGGCTTACCCGGCCCACACAACATCCATCCATCTCACCCTCCCCAGCAAACCCACGCGATTGGATCACGGCGCACGTCGTTCAAATTGGAGAGAGAGAAAGCTGCCTTCCATCGCATCCATCCCGCCCGTAGGGCTACCACCTTTGCGTTCATCAGCCACTCAGCTGCAGTCATGCTAAGCCCTACGGTCCGACGTCGCACAACAGGAAATCCACGCTCTTCCCCTTCCTCCCGTCGAATCGGACGCGGATAATGATGATGACTGTGTAATTCGCTCGCGGGGCCCCCAGGCCCGATGTCACGCCCCTCGCATTCGATACGGGGGCCGCTCTCTCGGTGTGCAGATGGCTGTGGTGGGACTGCGTTGGACCGGGCACTGCGTCTCGTCGGCCACCACAGGACGAACCTGCTGCACCCGCAATCTCGGCAGGGCTGCGGGGATCGAGACTCGACGTTCCGTGGTCCGGAGGAACATTTCCCTAAATCCGCATGGTTCGATTTATCAGCCGGCTGATGAACTTGCGCGCCTGTGCGCAAAAGAAACGAACGGCACTCTCCGCCAGATCCCGGCTCACAGAAGGCCAAGGGCCAGCACGCGGAAACAGGGGGACGTCACTGACGTCTGCTCGTCCAATCAGGCAATCATGAAGCCCCCAGGTCGTGAGATTAGCCTCCCCGAGTCCCAGGGGCTGAGGTCCTAACTCTGTTGAGCCTTCTCCCTTTCTCCACGGGACCCCAACGGCGAACGACCGACCTATCCAACAGCCGCGAGCGACCTGTCATGTTCGGGAAGCTGTGGAAGATCTTGCCATCCTAGTCGTCACGCGAGACGCTCATTTACCAAACCGTTGCGCACTGACTAGAAACATTCGGCGATGTCAAGGTGTTGCGGCGACCACAACCCATGCTTGCTCACCACGAGCAATGACAACACAACCCCCTGGGCGGCCTGGTTGACAATCGGGCCACGCAGCAGCAACCTTTTGGTCGCATCAGCGGCCGCCGTCAGCCTGCCCGCGTCACGCGGCGGCCACCACGAGGTATTAACGATTCCTGCGGCCCCCAACCTTGATAGCGCTCTCGTCATCGGACTCGCTTGCATTGGCCAGACAGAACGGCCGCCGCGCACACCTCTCTGATCTTCGGCATTCTCGGCCAGGGGGGTTCTGTCCCTGGCTGGTGCCCAGACGTCAGCGGCCCGGTTGGGATAAGGTGTGGCCCGCAAGAAAGGAGGCAAGACGCCGACGATTGGCCAGACAGCCGCCGGGCGCTCTCCCCCTCGGGGTTGCGCACGGCTGCTTGGAAATCCCAGGAACCGACCCGACGGATTCACGGGCCAGGAAAACCCACTCGCTTTTTGGTTAGGATGTGCGGTGCCCAGTCCAAGACGCAACCAACTCCTTCGGCAGACCCGTGAAGTCACCACGGCAGTTTCCCTAAACCAGAGTCCAGCACAAGTCAGCGGCCGGCGAGCAGTGGCGCACGACATGAACACCCAAGACAGACAGACAGGATTTAGCCTGACCGACTCGACTGACCGACGCCTTGTGGCCGGGCAAAGCTGGGCAGGCAGGGAACCACCGAAGGATCATGCATGCCTACGACTTGTTGATTGCCAGGAGCGCGTGTTATTACGAAAGCACTATAGTCGCCGATCATCAGTCGCCCGGCTGGGCTCTTGGATGGGTTCATGCCATGCCATGCCGTCCGGAGAAAACGCCCGCCCCCGTCCCCGTCCCCTTTGCTACCACTCGGGCGCAATAACGCCACCACAGACACACACAGTCACACACTGCAACGGCCGGCTTTTATTTCTTCTCGTGCGGACCGGAGAGTTTTCTCGTCCGGTAACTAACTCGTTTGTACAGACACAGACAGTCACCGGTGTAGATGCCATAGCATTAGTAACTCTAGAAAAAGTTCCGCCTCTCCGGCGGGAGCGGCAAGAACCAACTGCACCACGTTTGTATGTACTTATTCGTAGGTACGGAGTAGGTGTGTGTATTCGTACAATCACCCATAGCCGCGACCCCCGTCCGCCCGCCGGCAGTTGGGTTGTCCCGCAAGGACGGGCCCCGGCCTTCGCGTGGCGTGGCGTGGCGTGCAGAAACGCACCTTGCCGCCGCCGCCGCAACTGCTCCTGCTGCTGTGCCGCCTGCCGGCTTTGCCCTTACCTGGGGAAGACAATATTCTGCGATACGGCACGACAGGACATGGCACGTGGGAATTGCGTGGCCGCTGATCGGTCTGTATGTTTGGGGCGGGCGACGGGGTGGTGTTGACTTACTCGCTGGCTGACTGACTTGTGGAGGGATTTGGTGCTGAGGGTGGGAGAGGGAGAAAGAGGGGGATAACTGACCTAGTGAGGGTGGATTGAACTGGAACAGGTATGGGATTACCGAGGTGAGAGGAGCAGGGTGAGTGAAGTGAAGTGAATGAGCCCGGTCCGGACCCGGCTCCGATGCCATGTTTCGGGACCGGCCTGGTTATGTCACTCTCCGGGAACGGCAAGGTGAGATCGACAACACGGGACAGGCTTTATCGGTTTGGCTACCCTGGCGACCCCGGGTAGTCCGGGGTAGGTTGGTTAAAGCCGCGGGAAGAACAGCTGCTGCGGGGACTTTTGGTAGTTCGAGGAGGTTGGTGAGGATGCATTTCATCTGGGATAGCTTCTATTCAGGGGGTGCTTCTATGAGAACCTTCATGCAGGCCGAGTCTCACCTCACCCGCTCTGACCTCTGCAGTCAGTTAATCAGTCAGCCAGGTTAATTCGGGTCTCTGATTTGGAAGTGCCGTAACGCCAAAAGAAAAAAAAATTCCCAGCCCAACCCTGTCGTGTTTTATCCAACTCCAGTGGGATTTTTAAGCTTCTGACACACGACGGCAGTCAAGTACTTGGCTGGGTCGTTCACTCGACTGGTGGCTGCCCCCTTGCCCCCTTGCCCCCTGTCCTGATTCTAGGCCTGGTTCTTGTCTTGGACAGTTTCCTTGGGCCGTGGACTCGGCATGTGCGGATGCTTCCTTCCCGTCTTCATCATGATTTCATTTTCTTTTCGGGGTTGGTTTGTTGTTGGATTCGTCGGGTTCGTCGGCTTACAAATTTCCGAAGTCCGAGGTTCTGTCAGAGAGAACGGGATTTGGTGAGGAACTTTGCTGAAGGGGAGACGGTCCGAACGGCCAAACTTGCTCGGTCTATTTGCTTAGTGGTGGCTTGAATTGGTTGTGGGCTGGGTGGTCGAGGTACGAGTTGGTGATGCGGGTGCGCTAGTCTCTTTGCATGATTCCTCGGTACTGAACGGGAATGGTGTTTTGACTTGACGGCCTTGGGCCCCTCCACCGTACATGTACATGGAGGATCGTGCTTGAAGTACCGGCCTGCCCGAAGGGGGTTAACTGTCTGTGAGTTGGGGGTTAGCCGCCGCGTTGTTTATCTGGGTAGGAGCGGGTGTTGTGCACGTGGGGGCTGTTTTCTCTCATGGGACTTTACTTCCAGTTGCAGATAGAGTGGTACGTAACACTTGATCGGTTGTCAGACGCGCGTCTCATCCGTGAGGATTGTTGCGCAGAAAGGAAGTGGGAGGGTGGTTCGGGGGGTTTGCTGCCGCGCGGTTGTCACGCTCTGTCCCTGTCTTCGTCCCCGTCTCCGTCCCGCGTTAGACTCGTGAATGTTACTCGCTCTGCTAGGGCTTGTTGCTTGCTTCCCTCACCCAACCACTGGTACTCTCTGGTCTACGGCTTGTCTCTAGATACCACGTGTTGTTTCAGGGTGTCACCTGGCCTCCCGCGGCTTCATCTCCTCTCGGATACTTCTATGTTCTCTCCCTCCTGTTGCCTTCCATTCTTTAGCCATGGCCTCTTCGTTCCCAATACTTAACGTACAATTCCAAGTCTTAACTATCTGATACATATCAAGTGCTGGATTGTGGATGGCCCGGCTGTTGTGAGCTTGGGATACTGTGAGGCAGTTGACTCGGTATCCTTCTCGTAGCAGGAGATGTTCCCCATCACGAGGTCCTCGTAAAACCGATGGATTGACCCCTGCATGAAAACTGACACTGTCTTACCCTTCTAGTCACAGGCAGGACATCGTATTATGCTCAGGGCGGGGCATTATTGAGAAACAATGGTCCGCATGTCATCCGCCATCCAGGGGGGCGTTCGGGGAGAAAATGGAGAGGCCCAGAGGATCTAACGGTTAATCTAGAATTTTCGCAAACCCACACCCAGTGTCGCCACTTTGAATGGCCTCGCCGGTGCAGAAGGCACAGCAGAGTAACCCTTGCATCGCATGGTGGCGTAGAAAGATCCTTCAGCGGTCCCTCCCGTTGCTGTGCCGTCTTCTGTGCCGTTTATTCCTTGCTCCGCAGATTGAAGCATGATATGAGAAGGATCGAGGGTGTGGGAGGACAGATGAAAATGCATGGCCTAATTTGCCACAGGCATGTTGCTTCGGCCAATACTAGGTGGTAGGATGTTGTCAACAAGGTATCGTTTGTTGAGAGTCAACATGGTTCTAAACTGTGAATAGGAGAAACATACGCCCCCATCGTCCAGGATAAACTTGCCACATTAGAGACAACCCACTCTCAACCGTCAAACGTCGCATCCCTTGAATTTGGCGTTGCCACCTTCTCCTAGAAACAGGTGGCGCGCTTCGGAGGTTGTCTTGGTAGGGGGCCGGACGGACGGGTGTGGTTGCAAAAAGGGCCTCACTCGCCACAAACGTTTGGCAGGGTACCGTTAATCTCTTTGGACAGGGTTGATTGTGTTTTATTTTATATTGACTGTCTAATGCTTTTTATGGTGTTTATACCACCACGTGGTAATGCTTGTTGGTTGAACCATGTTGTGCCGTGGCAAAGGGTAGATAGACACTCGGGGGGTAATGTTCACCCATTGCCTACCAGGAGCTGACGAGGGAAGGAAGCGGATGTCGAAGTCTAGAGGTGAAGTACATGGAGTCCTATAAGCAACTTGTAACTGAGTCTAATGTCTAACACATATTGAGAGGCAGATCTAGGAAACCTGCCGAGCCCGCTTGCCGAATCTCACCCGTAACAATGCCAGTCACATGCTCGAGATAGCTATATCACGTACTGCCATATATCAACTACGTATGTGGACGGTGAATACTCCAGACAGTCCAACTACAAGCGCCAGAACAGTCAGCCCTGTTGCCAACCCCGCGGCAGTGAGTGTCAGCGCAGTCATCCCCTTCCATCCCAACTCCCCCGATCACCAGTCCAAGCTCACACTGTGCCCCCAACCAGAGGCCATAGTCTCAACAACTCCTCCCAGAAAACACCGGCCCGAGGAGGAGGAGTGGTGCAGCGGTAACCGTAGGAGCGGGTTCTTCTGGAACCAAGAAATGTGGATCGTGCGTAAGTCAGGCCACGATTTCGACTCACTATTTTGCACTTATTTTTTTAAGATAATTCTTTTTAGCACTCTTGTTCCTCAGAATGTTGTTTCCACAACCTGTGAGACAACCAACCAAGTGCTGACTCAAAGTGCACAAACTGAAGTGTTGCCTGATGAACCACCGACACCCACCTCACCCCCCCCTCCTCCCCCTTTTCCTTCCAACTAACTCCCTTGGGCAGGCGGCTGCCTTCTACACCCAACCCTGAACCTTATTTCTCGGGGAGAAAAAAAATGAACACATCAACAACTCGGCCGGCCGTCCCCCCCTCGAGATACCTAAGCGGCCCGAAGTGAGCATGCCCCGAAAGAGCCCACCACGTGGGCGGTGAATGGGTGGGTGAGACGAGCCAGACAAACCCACTCAGGACCCATCAACCACCGAGACGGACCGGCGCATCTTGGACAGTCATCTACTTCAGAACAGCCATGCAAGGGCCTCTGGCCAAGCAGGAGACGAAGCGAGACCATGCCCGCCCCGAGATCGGGTCGGCCAGTTCAAGGACCCGAGACCATGCCCGAGACTGGGAAGGATCAGTGTTTGCTACAAGTAGTACGTCGAACGTGGCACGGAAGGATTCGAGGGCGGGATGGATCCTGCCGTTCTACTCGGGGCCCGGGAGGAAGCGCCCGCTGCTCTCCTCTCAACACAACAGCACCGTTCACGCCAAGACCTTACATCGCAGCACAGGATAACACGGAGAGTATTGTAGAGTCGCAACCGGATAGGTATTGCTGGCTCCCGACAAAGTTGCGCCGAGCTGCAGATCATACATGTTTGTCGCGTCCTGTAGGTTTCGCCACCGATCGCCCGCCCAACCAGCCCTCACTCACATCGGGGTATTCTTGGCCTGCGTCCAAAAGTTATCCATCTTCCTGTGCGACAGGAACTCCCTCGCCTCGCCGTCCGTCTCGCACACCTTGCTCCCCCACTTCTTGAACGCGGGCGCCTTGCTCTCGCCCTCAAACACCAGCACGCACTTGTTGGCCGACAGGTCCTTGAGCAGCCCGTTCTCGTCCTCGCCCTTGAGCCACTCGCGCACGGCGGCGCCCTGGCCCCCGCCCGCCGCCGCGGCGACCGTGGCCGCGTCCTTCTCGCGCGAGGGCAGCGACTCGGTCCAGTCGATGCGGCGCAGCAGCAGCTTCTTGTAGTTGTTGACGCTGTGCTCGCCGCCCTCGACGATGACGAGGCTGAACTTGGGGTGCATGATGCACACGCCCGTCAGGCCGTTCTGGGTCGCGTTGATGTTGATCTTGTAGCGGTGCTGCCCGTTGGCGAGGCTGCCGATCTTGAACACCACCACGTGGATGCCCTTGGCCGCGTCCTTGGCCTGGTTCGCCGCCAGCTTGTCGTGCCGCTCCTCCTTGGTCAGCTTGCGCTCCTCGTTGGCCTGCATGTGCTTGTCGAAGCGCGCCGCGATCTCGCGGTTGACGCGCGCCTCGACGGCCGTCGGGTCCTTGACGGCTTCCTCGCCGAGGACGCGCATCAGGTTGGACTTTTTGACCTTTGGCGGCGGGGCGGGCTCGAGGCCGAGCCTGATCTTGGCTTGTTTCTCTTTGAGCTCCATCATGCGCCGTTGCCGTCGGAGTTTCTGCTGCTCCTTGGGCGTCAGGTACATGGGCTTGGGCTCTGGAGCTAGCTTGTCCTGGGGCGGCTCGATGGCGACGGGGTGCTGGATGTACACGGTGACGATGCTGTCTGGCGTCGATATCTTGAGGGACTGCGGGATGTTGCTGTAGTCCTTCCCGTCAATGAGCCCCTCGTCCCACCACTCCAGCTCGGGAGGCGCCTCGACCACAAACGCCTTCTCGACGGCCCGGTCCTCCTCCAGGCCTGCCTTGCGAGCCTGCTCGGCGATCCTCCTCTTCATGTCCTCGAGCGCGGCCTGTCTCCGCAATGCGTTCGCCTGCTGGATGTATTTGCCCTTTTGGTTGAAGATGAGCTGCCTCGACTCCCTCGCCTTGCCGGTGGGCGCATTGCTGGTGTCGAGATACGGGTTCGTCCGTGGGCCACCCTGTGTTGCCGTTGAGAAACCCAGCGGTTTCCCCTTGGCGGCCTTGCCACCATCTAGTGTAGGACGCTGGCCTAAGGATGCTCTGAGGGAGTCGCTCGGTTTGACCGGGGCGTTGAGGTCGGCGAGGGCGGGGTGGAGAGGCGTGTTGAGACCGCCCTTGGCCTTCGCGCCGCCAACGGCAGCAGCGACACGGGCCTTGAGGGCAGCCATGCGGTCGGCAGCCGACTCGGGCTTCTGGATTCTCGAGGCAGAGTCATGGCGGGGGCCGAGCCCGCCGTGCTGCTGGTTCCGGTCCATCGTGGGGAGGCTGGCTTTGCTCCAAAGCTGCGCGTGTCGAAGCAGGCCGAGATGGTTTGCTATTCGAGATTTAACCGAAGCGCAATTGCTCTATTCGTGCTCTATGTTGTTTACCGGTCGCAGGTTCGGTGATGACGGCGGAAACGCAGTGCTGGAAGTGTTGATGTTGAGGAAACGAATGACGCGACGGCAAGCTCAGGCCTGCGATGCAGCTTGGCTTCGATGCCAAGCACAATGTTCAACGCTTGAACGCAGGCAGTTGGGTGCCCCACTTGCACCTGTGGGGTTCTTCTGCCTGGCCTGACCGCCAAAAAATATTCTCGCTGAAGCTTTGTCTCCAATCCCCCACCAATCACGGACCCGAAGGCTGCGATTTCGAGAACGAAGCGTTTGATGCGGCCGACTTCGACCTCGCAACCCGCCCTAGAATCGACAATTCATCCGCCCCGACGGGGAAACTGCCATGCGGGACTGCTAGGCTGATTTGATTCGCCATCCGCTTGCCCAGCATGAATATCGCACAGCCCGTGGGGTCGTCGCTGGAGAGCGTCGAGTTCACGTTCCTCTCGGCAGACGAGATCCGGTCCATTTCTGTCAAGCGGATTGAGAATGACAGCACCTTCGACAACCTCCTCAACCCGGTGCCCGGCGGTCTGTACGACCCGGCCCTCGGGTCATGGGGTGATGCTCTGTAAGGCGACCGACACTGCGCTGTCTTGCTTCGGGATGGGGCGCAAACGGGAAGCCGGGCTAACACGGTGTGCAGGTGCCGGACATGCAATCTGAACCAGGCCCAGTGCCCGGGGCACCCGGGGCACATCGAGCTCCCCGTGCCCGTCTACCACCCGGTCTTCATGGACCAAGCATACCGCCTGCTCCGAGCCCAGTGTGTCTACTGCCACCGATTCCGCCTGCCGCGTCACGAAGTCCACAAGTACATCTGCATGTTCCGCTTGTTGCAGGTTGGCCTGATCCGCGAGGCGCACATGATCGAGTCGTTCTCCGTCAGCGACCTTGGAGAGCAGCTCAAGAGCTTGAGGTTATCCGATGTTCCCACCGTGGAGGAGGACGAGGCCGAAGAGGAGGGAAACAATCTGCATGACGGCACCATGCGCGCTAGGGAGACATATGTGCGGCAGGTCCTGCGGGAGCACAGGCTCAAGGTCAACATTGGCGACATCAGGAAAGGCAAACATGAAGGCGCTGCCGAGATGAGGCGTGGCCTCGTCAAGGAGTTCCTTGCCCAGATGGTCAGGGAGAAGCGGTGCAGAAGCTGCGACGGCATTTCGCCCGTCTACCGCAAGGACCGTTGGGTCAAGATCTTCGAGCGCGACCTGAGCGAGAAGGAGACGGCGGCTATGGCGCAGGCCGGAAGGAAGCGGACTGACGCACTCGCCCTGAGCCGGAAGGCCCAGAAACATGGCGGCCAAACCCCTGACGAGGGCATCGCCGACGTTGACTCGTCGTCGGAGGCGTCGTCGGGAGAGCGCGACAGCGAAGGTGAGGGCGAGGAGCTCGACGAAAACGGGGACGTGGTTATGACGGATGTCCCGGCCAAGGCGAAACGAGGAAAGTCGAAGGCCCCGAGACCGGCACAACGGTACCTTAGCACTATGGAGGTCCACAAGCGCCTCGAGATGCTCTTCGAACAGGAACAGGAGCTGCTCTCCCTTCTCTATAACTCGAAGCCCCGGCCCAGAAGCTCCAAGCCGCTCACAGCCGACATGTTTTTCATCTCGACCCTCCTAGTTCCTCCAAACCGCTATCGCCCAGAGGCTCGCATGGGTGACTCCCAAATCTCCGAAGCCCAGCAGAACAGCCTTTACAAGATGATCCTTCGGAGCGCCTCTATGGTGGCACAAATATCTCGAGAAATCAGCGGCCAAAACAAGGAGGCCGCGGACGAAGGCAGGAGAACAAGGGACATGAGCTCGCTGTACCAGGCGTGGACAGAGCTGCAGGACGCCGTCAACTCGCTCATGGACCGGGACAAGAACCCGGTCCAGGGTGCCGCCGCCAAGCGCAACGAGGAAGGTATCAAGCAGAAGCTTGAGAAGAAGGAGGGTCTGTTCCGGAAGAACATGATGGGCAAGCGTGTCAACTTTGCTGCCAGGAGTGTCATCTCTCCCGACCCGAATATCGAGACCAACGAGATTGGTGTGCCTCCTGTTTTCGCCAGGAAACTCACATACCCTGAGCCGGTGACGAGCCACAACTTTAAGGATCTTCAGTAGGTCATCCCGGTGGCATGTGTGCTGCTGGACATGCTAACAGAATCAACCAGACAAGCTGTTATCAACGGTGTTGGTAAGTTTTAGCAAGCCGCCCTCCGAGGTGTATGATGCTAACGATGCCTAGACAAGTGGCCTGGCGCCGCGGCCATTGAGAACGAGAACGGCCAGATCGTCAACCTGCGCGCAAAGTCCCTCGAGGACCGTGTTTCGCTGGCGAACCAACTCCTCGCCCCGACCGGGAACAACTTCAGTGGCCAGCGGAACAAGAAGGTCCATCGGCATTTGACCAACGGTGACGTGGTCTTGATGAACCGGCAGCCGACACTCCACAAGCCCTCCATCATGGGTCACCGAGTTCGGGTTTTGCCAGGGGAGAAGACCATTCGCATGCACTACGCCAACTGCAACACCTACAATGCCGACTTCGACGGTGACGAGATGAATATGCACTTTCCCCAGAACGAGGTTGCGCGTGTCGAAGCGCTTCAGCTGGCCGATACGGACCACCAATACATCTCGGGGACAGCCGGAAATCCTTTGCGTGGTTTGATTCAGGACCACTTGTCCGTTTCGGTGGAGCTGTGCAACAAGGACGTGTTCCTCGACCAAGGAGCCTACCAGCAGCTCATCTACGGCGCCCTCCGGCCCGAGAGCGGACACATTACGGGCGAGAAGATTGAGCTCGTGCCTCCAGCGATCATCAAGCCAGTACCCCGCTGGACAGGCAAACAGGTCATCACGACGATCCTCAAGAACATTAGGCCAGCCGACTGCGGCGACCTGTGGATGAATGGATCTGCCAAAGTCAAGAGCCGCAGCTGGGGTGAGGACTCTGAGGAGGGCCAGGTCATGTTCCGCGACGGCGAGTTTGTCAGCGGCATTCTCGACAAGTCCCAGCTGGGTCCGAGCGATGGTGGTTTCGTTCACGCGGTACACGAAGTCTACGGCCCATCAGTTGCAGGGAAGTTGCTCAGTAGTATAGGCCGGCTGTTGACTCGATACCTGGCCATGATTGCCTTCACTTGCGGCATGGACGATCTCGTCATGACACCACAGGGAGAGAAGGACCGCAAGGAGACGATCAAGGCCGCGTCACGTATCGGCCTCGAGGTGGCGGCCAAGTATGTTTCGCTTGGGGAGCAGAAGCCGACCAAGGACGACCCCCTCCTCTTGGAGCGTCTCGAGGAAGTGCTCAGGGACGATAAGAAGCAGGAAGGCCTGGAGTTGCTTACCAGTCAGGAGTGCGCCACACTCTCGACCGAGATCACCAGACTGTGCCTGCCTGCCGGTCTCGAGAAGCAGTTCCCGAAGAACCACATGCAGTCTATGACCATTTCCGGTGCCAAGGGTAGTCCCGTCAACGCCAACCTTATCTCGTGCAACCTGGGCCAGCAGGTTCTGGAAGGCCGCCGTGTCCCCGTCATGGTAAGCGGCAAGACGTTGCCCAGCTTCAAGCCCTACGACACGGATGTGAGGGCAGGTGGTTACATTGTCAACCGCTTCTTGACGGGCATCCGCCCTCAGGAGTACTACTTCCATCACATGGCCGGTCGCGAAGGTCTGATCGATACGGCCGTCAAGACATCCCGCTCCGGCTACCTCCAGAGGTGCTTGATCAAGGGCATGGAGGGTCTGAGAGTCTCGTACGATTCGTCGGTCAGGGACTCGGATGGCACGGTTGTGCAGTTCCTGTTCGGCGAGGACGGCATCGACATCGCGAAGCAGAAATACCTCAACGACTTCGAGTTTGTCCTGCGCAACCTCGACTCGCAGCTGCCGCAGATTAGGTACCACGAGCCCGGGACGCAGGCTCTGTTTGAACACAAGGACGAGGTCATGAAGCGGATGAAGAGCGCCATCCGGTCCAGCAGCACCCGCAATCCTCTCGACCCGGTAGCATCAGAGCTCGACCCCACCGCCTTTGCCTTTGCGACGTCGGAGAAGTTCTACAGCAAGTTGATGGACTACGTCAAAACGAACAAGGACGGGCTGATCAAGGAGAAGAAGGGGTCGGACAACCAGGGGGGTCAAATCGCTCGCAAGACTGCCGAGAAGATTCTGGCAGCCAAGTACATCCGGTCCCTTGTCGAACCCGGCGAGGCTGTTGGTATTGTTGCGGGCCAGTCCGTTGGAGAGCCATCGACCCAGATGACACTGAACACCTTCCATTTGGCAGGTCACTCGGCTAAGAACGTGACACTGGGTATCCCGCGTCTCCGCGAAATCCTGATGACGGCTAGCTCCAGGATCTCGACGCCATCCATGACTCTCATCCTCAACGAAGAGCTCTCGGAGCAGGACGGAGAGCAGTTCGCGAAGTCCATCAGCGTTCTCCCGCTTGCGCACGTCACCAAGGAGGCGGTCGTCCGGGAGCGTGTCGGCCGCGGCGTCGGACACGCACTGGCCAAGTCGTTCGAGATCCGGCTGCGCTTCTTCGAGGCCGACGAGTACGTCAACATGTATGCTATTGACATTGCCGACGTGCTCAACACGGTGGAGCGCAAGTTCATCCCGCTCCTCTCGGCCCTCACGAGGAAGGAGATCAAGAAGAAGCTCAGGGATAACAAGGCTGCCACGCCCGATATCGGCGTCAAGTCTGGTGTTGTGGAGATGGCGCCGGCCAATGCAGAAAGGGAGGGGGCCGCGGACGACGATGACGATGACGAGGACGGGGACGACGACGCCACCAGCGCCAAGCAGCGGGCCAACCGGTCCGAAGCCGTCTCGTACGGCCCCAACGACGAGGAAGACGACGAGATCCAGAAGCAGCTGCAGCGCGAGACGGACGACGTCGAGGAGGGCGAGGAGAAGCTCGACTTTGTCGACGAGGCGTACGGCGGCAGCCCCGAGCCCGAGGACGAGCTGGGCGACAAGACGGACGAGGAGCGGTCGCGGACGCGCGAGGCGCGCATCAAGAACAAGAACGAGCACGTGTCGCGGTTCCGGTGCGACGAGGTGGGCGGCGAATGGGTCGATTTCACGCTCGAGTTCGACGCGTCCATCCCCAAGCTCCTCATGCTCAGCCTGGTGCAGGAGGCGGTCAAGAAGTCGGTCATCCAGCAGATCCACCGCATCGGCAACGCGACGTTCGAGCCCAAGAAGAAGAAGGACGAGGCCACGGGCGAGGAGCGCATCGTCGAGATGCTGGTGCACACCGACGGCGCCAACCTGCGGGCCATGCAGCAGTACGGCGACTACATCAACCCCAACCGGATCTCGACCAACGACATCGCCCAGGTGCTCGAGGTGTACGGCGTCGAGGCCTGCCGGAGCAATATTGTTGGCGAGCTCAGCGGCGTATTCAGCGGCCACGGCATCGCGGTGGACCCGCGCCATCTGAACCTCATTGCCGATTTCATGACCAGGTGGGTGGTTACGTTCTCCAGCGTACGATGAGCATCTGACTAACCGACATGCGTAGAAACGGCGGCTTCTCGGCCTTCAACCGCATCGGCCTGACGGGCAACGTCAGCCCGTTTACCAAGATGAGCTATGGTAAGCCCTCGGATGCATCTCCCCTGCTCTCTGTTGAACAATGCTGACTGGCTATTCCCAACAGAAACTACGGTCGGCTTCCTCAAGGATGCCGTCCTCGACGGCGACTGGGACAGCCTCGCCACGCCTTCGAGTAGGTTGGTGGTGGGCAAGCTCGGGACGGTCGGCACGGGCTCGTTTGATGTCCTCACCAAGGTGCCAGCGGAGCTCAAGGTTGCTGCGTTTTAGATGGCTACGGCATGGTGGGATGTGTGGAAGATGTGTGGTTTGATGCATGCATGTCAGGGATAGAGTGTGTAAGTACGCGAGTCAGCTGTGAGGCGGGCATGTACAGCTATGGTATGTAAGGGACAGTACGGTAGTGAATTCAGGATCTGGGTTGAAGCATTCCGTGGCCGGCTCGCAAACGGCTGTCTTGTTCCAGTTGGCTTCCGGGTCTTGGTTGTCAGCACCCCACACTCTGAAAGCGGGGTTGACGGTGCCATCGACCCGGGCCCTCGGCTCGCTTCCTCGGTGTTTGTGGAACAGACACAGCTGCAACAAGTCAGACAGCCCCCTTCGTTTTGGCGGTGGCTTTTCTTTTGTTGAGGCGTTGAAGTCCCATACCCAACATCCCTGTCTCCCCAAGGGCGTGCCACTCACGAGTTTCAGGTGCTTGTCATGTGGACCGAGGTTGATTAGTTATCAACTCTGCCTCGACTTCATCCCCAACCATCTTGGCCCAGAGGCCCCAGACATCGCGGAGGGGCTCTTACTTATACTGTCGCGGGTGACAAAGAACCGCCACTAGAACGGTTGATCTGTCAGCAAACTGCGTTCATCATCAACCCTGCGAATCGCACCATCATCATGGCCCGCCCCCAGATCACCCTCTACGTCGACACGGTCAGCCCGTTTGCCTATCTGGCGTATTACATTTTGAGGGTGTGTTCAACCGGACAAGATGTTGTCAGGCTGTGGTACTGACAAAGACAGAACGATGTGGTCTTCCAGGGATGCGATATTACCTACGTGCCCATCTTCCTCGGCGGGCTGATGCACAAGGTGGGTGTCCCCCATGTTCTTAAGTTCGATTCGGTTCAAGTCGGAACTAACTGACTATGTTAGTGTGGAAACACCGCCCCCATCAAGATCAAGAGTACGTCAGTCAATCTTGCTGCCTCTTGCAGCCATACCATGTCATGTCATCATCAACCTGCTCCAACCATCACCGCCCTTCCCACTCCACCCTCCTTTTCTCAGGTCAAGCTCAAGCAGACAAGACTAACAACCGCCCGCAGACAAAGACACCTGGATAAACGTCGAACGCCTCCGCTGGGCGCGGCACTTTGCCGTTCCTATGACGGGCGGTCTGCCGCCTGACTTCCCGGCCAACACGCTGCCCATCATGCGCGCCCTTTGCGCCATCGCATCTTTGGATGCGGCCGACGGCGGGCAGGGGCAGCCGCGCCTGACCAAGGCGCTCGACACCTTTTACGCGCAGTACTGGGCCAACGCGGTCGCGACGCATACACCTGAGGGGTTGAGGGAGACGCTGGTGGGGTTGTTTGGGGAGGGGGAGGCTGAGGAGAGTGAGTTGTCTTCTCTTTTTCTAACGGGGGTGTCTTGCTGCTTGATGCTGGCTGGGTGTCGGGGAATGGCAGCCATTTCTGGTGCCCTGCTGGTCACCTTGACCGGCCATCCTGCCTGTTTCCCTACCACAACCCCCATCTCTCGCCCACCCTACCCACTCAACAACCCACCCAACCCTCCTCAACCATCCCTTGGCCAAGCACTGCCATACACGCCATCGCCCCATCACCACTCACTTCCCTTCCCATGCTCAGCCATCCGGATCCCTTCCCACCCCATCCCCATCCAACCTCTAAATATCCCCTACCCTCCCCTCCCCTCACTCACCCACCCACCCACCAACCAAACCATCAATTAACTAACTCTTGTGCGTACACAGTCCTCAAAAACTCCACAACCCCCGCAGCAAAAACCGCCCTCGCCGCCAACACAGACGCGGCCTTCGCGGCAGGCGCCTTCGGCCTGCCCTGGCTGGCGTGCACCGACGCCGAGGGCAAGACAGAAGGCTTCTTTGGAGTCGACCACCTCGGGCAGGTGGCTCAGTTTCTGGGTCTGGAGTTGAGCACTGGCGCTGGGAGGGGCGAGGGAGGGTGGAAAGCTTTGTTGTGATTCCTTCCTTTTCGTTCTCTATTTCTCACTTCTTGGACTACCTTGCCTACCTTGTATCCATCTGTAAATCCAGCAGTTTGTTTCGCGGACTGTACATAAATTCAGCCGGCATGCTTTGAACTGTGAAGGAGATCTTCCATGAGGAAGAGAAATGATTCATCATCCTGGTTGGGCTCGTGCTGTGACATGGGGGGTGGTTCCGGCCGTCTCCACCAAGAACCGCCGGGGTTCGCGATGTCATGTTTTGATCTCGTGTCGGGCGCGTCGCGTCGGCAGAGAGCCACGCGCAAGAAATCGAGTCACGAGTCGCCAAGGCAGGTAGTCAGGAGGTAGGCAGAATCGAAGACAGTGCAGAGCATCGTGATCATGAAATCAGCGTGGATATTAGCAGCATTCCCTTGCCGCCATGTAAGTGTACAACCCCGGAGAAAAACCCATCGCAATCAAAAACGCCGGTGTCCCTTTGTGCCGTGAATGAGCCCCTTCATCCAGCGCGCGTCCCAAATGAGAAAAGTCATGACCACCCAAACCCCAAGCTAGCAAAGACCCAAACGACCATGCTTAGTTGCGCTCACCACGGAGGCGACGAGCGAGCTGGATATCCTTCTGCAGCGGTTGTTAGCCACGTGATCCAATGACTCAGAGAAAAGTGTGTGGAGTGGCGACTTACGGATTGGATAGTGACACGCTTGGCGTGGATGGCGCACAGGTTGGTGTCCTCGAAGAGGGAGACGAGGTAAGACTCGACCGACTCCTGGAGGGCGCCGATGGCAGAGCTCTGGAAGCGGAGGTCGGACTTGAAGTCCTGGGCGATCTCGCGAACCTGCATTGCGTGACGCGTTAGTGGATGATGTCAGATGCGCGCGATTGCCGGTCGCAAGCGACGCGACAGAGTAAAAACGTACCAGGCGCTGGAAGGGGAGCTTGCGGATGAGCAGCTCAGTCGACTTCTGGTAGCGACGAATCTCACGGAGAGCGACGGTACCGGGCTTGTAGCGGTGAGGCTTCTTGACACCGCCGGTCGAGGGAGCCGACTTGCGAGCGGCCTTGGAGGCGAGCTGCTTGCGGGGAGCCTTGCCACCGGTGGACTTGCGAGCGGTCTGCTTGGTGCGAGCCATTGTGGATGCGTGATGAGATGTGATTGATGGGAGATGGAGTTGTTGATGGAATTTGGATAACCGCGTTGGGGTTGATGGAAGATGTGGAGTTGTGGTGTGAGTTGAAAGGGGAAAGAAAGTAGTGGGGGGTGCGAGGTTTAAGTAGGCAGGCGGGGAGCGGTCACGTTGCCGGCTGATTAAGTGGGCGCCTTTTTTGATTTGGTTGATTGTGCCTGCCGTTTTTTGTTGATGCGCGCCGCTAAAACCGGGGCCTGTTGCAAGGGAAAATGGGTCAGTTTCTGCAAGCGAAAAGCGCGCCTGTTTTGGCGGGGGATTTGGCAGTGCAATGCGGGCTGCCAGCCGGGCTGAATTTCCATTGGCCCAAAAACTTGATGCAGCGACGCAGGGGCCAGCTGTGGGAAATGTGGGGTCGCAGCCGCCTCGACGGCCACGGTGCCGCACATCTGATCGGCAGCCAACCACGGGCGGGGTACGTACCTCGATTCAAGATGCGCAAACCGTAGGGCTGGGAGTTGATGCGGTGCGAGGGCAGCCCACGATTCGGAATGTGATGCAATTTGGGTTTGAAGTTCAGTTACTCCGTCTTCTGCGGCGGGAGATGTTGTGGGGGAGGAAAGCTGTAGCGTTGCCCGCAGGAAGCAGGCAGGAAGCAATGCGAGAGGTTCAGAGACGCAACTCGATGCACCGAGACTGGACTACGCAGGGCAACTTCAACAGCTAATGCATGCTTAAATCAACGCAAGCTGGTGTTCCGACTGATGATAGCATCTACTACATATCACAAACAATGGATAGCCCTCGGCACACGCCGCTACCCTGTGACACAACATGAACACGTGCATCAAGAAGCCAGCACTGAGGGGCGATGAGGCAAGGATGGCCCTCGGCACGCCGTGGTCTCCCGGGGGGCAAGGCAAGATGGGGACGAGCTGAGCATCGCCAGCATCAGATCTGCCCTCCCCGCATCGCCTGGTAGGGCAGGGCGGAGGACAGTGTCTCCCGGGGGAGGAGGCTATCCACATGAGTACGTACTCCCGAGCCGAGGGCACCCGGCATCGGGATGTGACTGCGCCGGCTACGAGATGGAGAACTAGGACGGAAGGCTCTGGTATCAAAATCCCGGATGCGGGTGACGTGAAGGCGGCGCGTGTCTGGGAGGAGGCCCGTCATGGGGGCGGGCCGGTCTGGGTTGGCGGATACCTGCCGAGCCTCTCTAAATCGAAACCTTGAACGGTTCTAGCGCGAACCGCGCCTTCAAAAATAATACGTACTTTTGATTTGGACCACTCATAAATCGGCACGCGTTGGAAAAGGCACACGTTGTTTTCGAGGTGGGGCCTGCCGTGGAAAAAAGGCTGCCCCACCACGTCCCCTGCTCGTCGGGACCGCGTTCCAAATCAGCGCAGGGGTGCAAAAAAACAGAGCCAAGCAAATCAGACTGCAGTGATCTGTGATTGCAGCGCGGCTGCAGCCCATCGGCATTGCCACATTTAAACCCGCTTCCTCTTCCCCACGTTTCCCTCAAACCTTCCCCCATCCTTCGTGCTCACAACCTCCATCCAACAAACTGTTGCACATCTTCAGCCTCACTTTCCACACCACTTTTCCAACCCAACCATCAACATGACTGGACGTAAGTCACATCATCGCGATACACCCACACCTCGTCGTCGCACGATGCTAACTCGTCTCCCACAGGCGGCAAGGGCGGCAAGGGCCTCGGCAAGGGCGGTGCCAAGCGCCACCGCAAGATTCTCCGTGACAACATTCAGGGCATCACCAAGCCCGCGATCCGCCGTCTGGCGCGTCGTGGCGGTGTCAAGCGTATCTCTGCCAGTATGTTCCCATCACCACTCCTTTCGTTCTGTTCTCGAACACGTTCTAACGCGTCATCCCAGTGATCTACGAGGAGACCCGCGGTGTCCTCAAGTCCTTCCTCGAGGGCGTCATCCGTGACGCCGTCACCTACACCGAGCACGCCAAGCGCAAGACGGTCACGTCGCTCGACGTCGTCTACGCCCTCAAGCGGCAAGGCCGCACCCTCTACGGCTTCGGCGGCTAAGCGGCCGGCGCCACGGAGGACGACTCTTGATGACACATTTCAGCGCGCTTTTCTCTTTTTAACAACACTCCATCGGTTATGGTTGGGACTGCGATGAGTTTTCATGGGCAAATGGGTTTATTTTTCCTCTTTCGGGCTGTCTGGGTTCTGTGTACCATAGGGGGGTGGGGCGGTCAAACAACTGGGTGTTTTACACGGGGTGGACATACCAAAGCATAATCGACGCGATCCTCTGCTTGCTGCGGGGCGCGTTCTTGATCAAATTTCTGCCTGCTTGCTCCATCGTGGATCGTGACGCGTCGCGCCTTTGGTGTTTACCTTAGGGCTGTGGATCCACGCGTCGAGTCCGCCCCTGGTGGGCTGTCCGAGTCCTCGGCTTTTGTATTCCTCGGCGGCTCTGAGTTTTCAGTTCCCGTGTGTTCCAGCCGCCTTCTCTGTTGTGACTCATGCCCGAATGCCCGATTCTGCCTGCAGTTGCGGCTGTTGCCTATGTCGCCCGGCTTCGCCGCCGTCCGGATCCGAGTCCTCATCTCGGGCGTCAAGCAATGCAAGTCGGCCTCCACTACGTACTACGTAAAAGCCCATGCACTTTACGTGAACTTGGGCAAACTGCAGGTCCTTTGTGGTGACAATACCTTGGCGTCGATTCATGTTGGACGGTGCCGGCAAAGGAAATAGTTTCATGATGTTCAACTTCGTTACGTTGGCACAACCGAGTCTCGGCCCTCGAGGAATGAGCGAGATACTCGACATACTCCTCTTGTTGGGGTTCGGTTACACGCCAAACTTCTAGGCGGGACTGTCCTCATCCCAGCCTTCGAGCTGGTATACCAGACTTCACGCAATTCAACTTGGCGTGTTTCGGTGTGTTGGGGTCATGTGGTGATAATTAGCCCGGCTTCCCTCCTCGTGATCGCATCAGTGTCCGGGACAGATGCTAGCCAAGAACCTGTTGCCTGGACGCACAACCGGTAATTCGATCGTTTGTCAGAGTAACCGGGGTTTGGGAGCCCGGGCTGACTTCGCCACCGCCGATATTAATTCACTCGTGTTCCTCGTGGTCACTCCTCCGGCCTCTTCGTCGCGGGTGGTCCCACTCACAATCTCAACGGGTTTGTGGTTTCAGTCATACGATTGAAAACACAGAAATACCATCGTATACCGTTAGTGTGTCTTCAGGCTGTCGAAGTTGTTGATTCGGAAACCTTGTTACTGCTGAAATATTCAGCCAGGTTATTAATCAACAGTAGCATCACGCAGCCAGGCCACGATACTCGTTGTCCACGTCACTTAAAATTCTAGGGGTGATACTCTCATACGGTATCTTACATATATCCTGGGTACTATCTTGAAGCAGCCGAGCCGTTTCTTCTCCTGTTTTTCGCTTCTCCTGTTTTTCCCTTTCTTCTAATTTCCCCTTTCTCTTATGTTTTCCTTTCTTCTATTTTCCCCTTTCTCCTGTTTTCCTCTTTCTTCTATTTTCCTCTGTCTCCTGTTTTCCCCTTTCTCCTATTCCCCTTTCTCCTATTCCCCTTTCTCCTATTCCCCTTTCTCCTATTCTAGTTTTCCCTTTCTCTTTTTGTTCTCTTCTATCATTCTTACTTTTCTTCTAGTTTCTAGATCTACCTCTAACGTTATAGTAATCATACTCTAATATAAACCATGGGATAATAGTTAAATTCATCTCGATGTTTCTTGAGTAAAGTCTTATTATCTTTTTTATCTTTTTCTATTTGTATATGCCCTTCCCTCCAGAGTCATCTTTCCTTACTGCGGTTTCTTAAAATGGACCTTCTTGCCATTTTCATCATAGTAGTAACACAGATCCCTCTCCCTGTCCAAATAGTACGGCTGGCCTCTCAAGTCGGCCCTGTCTATGCCCTTCTCGTCACCAAAGTGCCCATACGGCTTCTTTGACGACTTGGTGCTCCCCGAGGCTTGAGTCCTCCTTGAGGCGTCGGACTTCCTTGAGCCGCCGGACCTGTGCGAGGGCGTCCGGGCTGACCTCTGGCCCGGCGGAGCGGCAGACTGCTGCGGGGAGGGACCGCGTGGGTGGGGAGGCGCCGCCTGCGACGCCGAGGCTGCCGCGGCGCGGGCCATGCGGCCCTCGTCGCCGCTGTCGTCGTACAACGGGTCGAACGACGGCGCCCACGGTGGGCCCCCTGGGTGCCCTGCCGATGCGTCTTCAGAGCTCGCAGGCCTCGATGACGCTTGATCCGACCCAAACATACCCATGCTGCCAATGGTGTAGTGGCTGCCATGCTGGTCACGGTCGAGAATTGGGAGTGGGAAAGCGGGACACTGCCAGCATCCCATCCGATCACCAAGTTCCTTCGTCTTAAAAAACTAGGCGCACCGTTGAGTAGGGCACGGTCTTGATTGCCCGGTGGTTTGCCGGCACGAAAGTCGGACGGTTTTCTGGCTCGACCAATCAGGCTCCCCGTGATGGTATGGGGGAATCGGGTGTGAGAGGAAGGAAGTTGAGACGGGACGAGGGGCAAACACTGTACAATACAACAGTACATGTATTACATGATGCCGTTAGTGGTAATCTGTAACGTGACGGTGACGTCTGCGAAATCGTGACCAACTGACGGATTCCAAACCAATGGAACTTTTGAGCTTCCCTTCCTCCAAACCAACCCTCCGCTCATTTCTCTTCCACCAAGAACAGCACGCCCAACCTCAGCATGCGTGGCCTTCTCTCACGGGTTGCTGTCTTTACGCAGCTGCGCAAACGAGCAGATGCAAAGCGGACTCCAGATGCCGCGTCACCGCTGCCGCTGCCGGCACCAGTACCCGATGGCTCCACCCCCGAGCCCGGGAGTGCGCATCTGGACCCATCACCGCAGCAACGCGATGGAGCCGCCGATGGACCTGTTGAAGGCGCTGTCGCTGCTGAGACAGCCAACAGCCCACCCAACAACTCAACCAACACGGTCGCGGCACCAGCCATCACGCTGGAAGCGCTACCGGCTGAGCAGTACCTGCTCGACCGTAAGGCCCTGCTGCGTACGGGGCTCAAGGCCGCGCTCGGCAACTCGGTGGTGGATGCGTACGCTGTCCAGACGTCCGCCTCGCTCTACGGCCCGGTTGATTCGCGCCATGAGCTTCAGCTGGAGACCATCACGCTGTTCATCGACAATTACGTTGCATTACGCTCCCCAACGCCCGACGTGATCCTGGAGGAGTGCTGCACAGAAGAGGACCTCCTCGGGATGGCCGCCTTCTGCGACTCTGTCGCTCGGCCACTGTCCCAAGAGTGCGCTACCCGCTTCCTCGGCCGCCTCGATAATACCTCTGTTGATGTGGCCAACAACCTGTCCGCGACCGAATTGACACGGCTTCTACGGGCCCTTTACCGCTATCAGCTCTACTGCAACCTGTTTGGCCAAGGACCTGACGGGTATTATCGCAAGGTCCCCCGAGTCGAAATAGGTCACCACCTTGACCTTTTCTTCTGCATCTTCAAACCATGGGAGATAGAAGAGATCTACTGCATATATATCCTTCTAAGGAACACGTACAGCGACGTATTGGACACCATTGCCTGGGATCTTAATAGAGACCACCCGAAATTCAAGGACTGGCCTAACCCGCTCGCGCCTGGGTCGTGGGATTTGGAAATCCACTTTGAGGCGTTGGCTTTACTTTACTTTCCCTCCCTTCACATTGTTTAGTACTAATAGTTTTATAGCCCTCCGCGACTGGTTAATCGAAGGCACTGCCATGAGAGGATTGCTGCCTTTCTACGATGTTGTGAGAGCCGATGATCACGAAGAGTTAGTCGACGAGATGCAATACTACCTGGTATGCGGTGGTGACATTGTTGAGTATACTCTGGGTTGGACGAACCAGTGCTTCAGGCGAGAGCGCTACCCTTTAGAGGGTGACCAACTGGAGGCTCGCAGAGCGAGACTGCCCTTTTCCGGCGACGCCGAGGATGGGCCACCACTCGCGTGGGTCATATATTGGAGGGGGAGGTACAGCAACAGCTATGGGGACGCCATTCAGCCCAGCTTGCAATCATGGGGGCACGTTTTCTGGGACCGCGAGCGGTTGATAAGGAGCAAGGGCACGGAAGCGGTGTTGCGCGAACGGCCTGAACACCTCCCTCGATGGTGAAGCGTTCATCTCTCTCTCTCTCCTTGTCCTCCCCCCCTTTGACACCACAACACCAACCAATGCAGATAATCCCCGGATCTGGACACCCCCTGCCCAACAACACTTGCGGTGTATCAGATGATTTCAACGTCACGGCTTATCTACCTCGCCCTTAGATGGCATTTTCCTCCCGCGCCCAGGGTAACCTTTCCCCGTTGTGCCCAGTGGCATCCCAAAGCCGACACCACAAATGGAGCTGGAGGACATGCCCCAGCCCACACCGACACCACCAACGCATCAACGACTGCAGAAAACAAAGCAGAAAACGTGAACTCGTGTTGCAAAAAACCCCATGACATGTCCTCAAGCCACTGATGGAATACGAGGTACAAAGCTTTGTGGCTGCAGGTCTTGGCCAATATAGTGCCTAGCCGAGACAAAGCTGGAGCGCCATGATTGGAGTACCAGCAACACACCGTAACGCTCGAGGCGTGAGGACTCGACCGGGCTGAACGAGCCGTTCCCCGCAGTGACATCGACTGGCATCATGCCAACGCCGACGGTTAACATTGGAGTGGCAGGGTAGGGGAGAAGGGTTCAATGTTGTATTTATTCGTCGCCGCCGCACTGGATATCTCACCTCGTAGTTTACTCACTCACCGTCTTGCCAACGACAGAAAAAAAGAACAGGACACACAGACAAGATGGCCCTGCGATACTCGTCGCTCATCTTGGCGGCCATTGGCGCGCTCATGTCAGTGGACATACTCTTCCCGTGACATGACATGGACTGCAACTGACGCCATGACAACAGCCAGCCGGGCATGAGCTCACCCGCGTGCCCCGCCCGGACCTCAACAACCAAATCAACCTCAACAACCCCGACCCCGACCGGCCCACCAACACTGCCGGCCTCATGTACCTACCGGCCGCAGGCAACGTCGTATCAGACCACCGGGTGTGACTTCACCTGCCCGCCACAGTCGGCGTGGTGTATCGCGGACGGTGAGTAACAACATCCTCTCCTATTAGCGACGAGGCCATGTAAGTGTGAGCGGATCACTAACAACCAAGCAAGCCTACGTCGTGTTGCCCTGCGGCTGCGACCGCGCGGCCGTCAGCCCAACCACCGTCACGCGCTGCCCGACGGCGAGCGCCAACTGCTTCCAGTGCTCGACCGGCTGGGGCATCGCAACCATCACCGATTCCAACTGCCCGCCGTCTGCGACTGCCAGTGCGACTGCGGCTTAGGCGTTGGCCGTGGCGTTCGCTTGCGGGATGCAAAGGGGTGGGGGAGGATTTTTGGAGGCAGCAGGAGATGGGGCGGACAGGGTTATTATGTGGTGGAATGGTTTGGGGCGAAGTGATGGCGGTCTCGGTGCGGGGGAGAGGGGCGCCGGAGAAGAGAGCTGGAGATGCGGTTCAACTTGCGGTTCAACCTGTTGCTTTGCCCGGCATGGTCCAGACAGACCAACTTAATGTGAACTTGGCTCAACTCCCTGCTCCCACACCGAGCATGCCATTTGAGATCACCGAACCCGACTCTGGTGGAGCGTGATCCTGCCGCCGCTGCTGCCCCTTCCAGCCTGCTTCGGCTTTGGCCGTAGCAACCCAGCCCCAAGTTCTGGTTGACTCGGCCAGGCGCCGGTACAGTCATGACGGCCATCAGGTGTCAAGAGCGTCTAGCAGCGTAGACAGACGGTTCGATGGTGTTGTTCTGGCCTCCCGCGCTCTGAAACTGAGCGGGAAGCCACCGTCACTGCCAGGCTTCTTGCCCGCAGGCGGCAACGAACAAACCCGTGTTTGCTAGGTGTTGCTTGCTTACCTGTCCCAACCGCCCGGCACTTCAACGGCTTTGCCGCGTCCCAGCACATTTTGACGATGCCATGGCAGGAACGGGCAACAGGGAAATGGCCGACTTTGGCAGTCATTGCCAGTGATGAAAACAGCCAGGGGGAAAAGCAGGAGCTCCAGACCGTCATCTGCCACCGCCTGGTTTCTGCCACTGGGCAGGTACCCCTCGGGCGAGGAGAGAGGGCGAGGAGAGAGGGTAAGGGACGGGATGCGCCCGGTAAAGAAAGAAAGAAAGAGAAAGGAGAATAAAAAACATAAGAGAAAAAGGGGGGAAAAGAGAATCAAAAACAAGAGCAAAGAGAAAGAAAGAAAGAAAGAGCTCCGGGAAGCTGCAGCGCCTTAAATGCCCTGGCAGCTTTGCTGGCTGATTTTAAATGGGCGACGCGTGCCTGATGAGCGCGCCTGTCGCGTTGACCAGGGGGTTGAGTGTGGAGCGAGGAATGATTGGCTGCTGGGGCCCGGGCTTTCCTGTTCAGGAAAGGCACCAGGGGCGGTCGCTGTTTCTTTCCTTCAGCTGGCGCGTTCCTGCCACAGCTTGGGCCGTCTGATCAAATCCCTCTCCTTCCCTCCCCGTCTGCTCGTGTTGTCTCGCGGTTTCCCCGGTGCCTGCGACGGCTTCGCGACGAGCACGACTCAGACCACTGCACTGGCAGGCAGCAGAGGCCTTCCTTCCGATCCCCGCGGCTCACACTGTGGCAGCTGACCACCGAACCGCCCGCGGGTTAGAGGGCGTTACAGGACGTCGAGGAACTACGACTGCTGCATCTAGTGATGTTTCAGCGTTGTCGCGTATCCTCAAACCATGAACTGGAGGATCATGCTTACTTCCATCTCAACAAAAGAGCCAAGATCGTCAGCGCGGCTCGAACCACCCTGCCGATCACCTCTCGCCACGAGAAGATTCGAACAAGTGTTCTATGGAGCCTCACGTTGTTTTCAGGGGTCGCAAGCCGCGTACCCGGCGAGCAAGTTCGAACGAGAATCTGAAGCGGCAGGGTGTCGGGTTCCTGCGTTCTGTTATGTAAGGCGGCGGCGCTGGGTTTGACACGAGCTTCTTAACCCCGAGACCGGCAGATGGACGGCCGCCTGCCGTTAGTGCCCGTTGCTCGCTGCCCGGGCAGGGTGGGCACTCGGACAAACACAATTTCCACAGAAACCAGGGCGGTGCGACTGGCGACTGGCCGCGCCCGGGCTCATTCCGGTGACACCTACCGGCCAAGTGGGACACGGGTCTCGACCTTCCATCATCGGCGTGGGGGCTTGCCTCGGACGACGAGCTCGGGGGCTGCGGGAAACACCAATGGCCCCGGATGTGGGATGCGCGATTTGAGGGGAGGGAGGAAACACTCGGGGCCCCGGATACCGACCAGCACGTTTCCCCAGGCGTCCGACCTGGAGTATGTGGCAATTCGCAGCATTCGCGAGCCACGTTGCGAGCTGTCTGCAGGCGATATCAACAACGGGCATCCCAATGCAGGGTTGGCTATGTTTGGTAACTCCGCCGTGGCCCACCGTGACGGAGCCGCAAGAGGTCTCCGCCAGTTCCGATGGGAACGGCCCGAATAACGTCACTCCACCGGCCATGACGATGACGCTACACGGCGTCTCTGGGATCCACGCCTTACGGGTCTTGCCGATGTCAAGCATCAACTGCCGCGATTGGATGCGCCGATCCAGGGTTCGATGGTTTGGCGATGGCAGCGCCCAAAGGAGGTGAGGAAGTCGGCAGGGCCGCAGCTGGCAGCGGCAGGCACAACGACGACGGGAGTTCGGAGCCTCCACTTTCGGCAGGGCCGGTCTCCAGCGGTCTCCAGCAGCAGCACCTGCTCTCCGCCCCTTCGACTCCATGGGGCGCCTCGTCTTCTCGCGCCTTCCTCTCCATGTCAGAGCCCGCAGGTCCAGCTGATCAACAAAATTCAAGATTTTATCGTGCGTCGGGTGGGCCGCCATGGGTGCTCTCCTTTCTCCTCCTCCGCCGGTTTCGAATTTAATATCGCAGAGCCCCCAGCTTTCATCGTTTCCGTCCGGCTTGTCTTCCAGGGTGCCACGCCTCCGTCTTGTGAAGAACCCCCCTTCGGTCCGTTGACTAGTCACCAACTCTCCGGCCACTGAAATCGACAGCAACATGGCGTTCAAGCGCTTCCAGAAGGGCTCGGCCCAGCATGGCCCCGCACAGCCCGAGGCGCCGTCGGCGGCGGCCATCGTTGCTGAGCAGAAGATCACGGCCATTGCCATCTTCCTCGGCGCGGTCGCCAGCATCGGTGGCTTCATGTTCGGCTATGTCAGGTAAGAAGAAGCTGCTCTGCCGCTGTGGGCACGCCCAGAAGAGCTTCACTGACGCCGACCCAGCGGTCAAATCTCGGGCTTCTTCGACATGGAGGACTACGGCAGCCGCTTCGGTCAACACAACCCCGACACGGGCGCCTATGACTTCAGCGCTGCTCGCCAGGGCGCCATCGTCGGCCTCCTTCCGGCCGGCTGCCTCTTCGGCTCTCTGATCGCCGGCAACATTGCCGATACCCTCGGCCGCCGCATGGCCATCTCGGTGTCTGCGCTCTTTTGCTGCGTCGGCAACATCATCGAGATCTCGTCCCAGTCCTCGTGGGCCCAGTTCGCTGTCGGTCGTCTGGTCACTGGCCTCGGCATCGGTGCCCTCTCGGTGGCTGTGCCCATGTACCAGTCCGAGTCGAGCCCTGCTATCCTTAGAGGCGTCCTCATCTCTACCTATCAGCTTTTCATCACGCTGGGCATCTGGACCGCCGAGATGATCAACTACGGCACCCACAACATGGCAGGCTCGGCATCGTGGCGCATCCCCAACGGTCTGTCGTTCCTGTGGTCTCTGATCCTCGGCGCCGGCATCCTGTTCCTGCCCGAGTCTCCCCGCCACGCTTATCGTGTGGGTCGCGAGGACGAGGCTCGCCGCACCATCGCCCGCCTGGCTGGCCTTGACACCGACGCACCCTCTGTCAACCAGCAGATCGACGACATTCGCTCCAAACTCGACGAGGAGAGAGCCGGCGCCACCACCCGCTGGTACGAGATCTTCACGGGCCCTCGCATGCTGTACCGGACACTGCTGGGTATCACGCTGCAGGTGGGTTTCATCCTTGATGCCGCTTAGTCTGCCGGCCGCTAACTGTCGACAGGCCGGACAACAACTCACGGGTGCCAACTTCTTCTTCTACTACGGAACCACCATCTTCAGGGCCACAGGCCTTAGCGACAGCTACGTGACCCAGATCATTCTTGGGTCCGTCAACGTCTTCTGCACCTTTGGCGGTCTGTACGTGGTGAAGAAGTGCGGCCGGAGAAACGCCCTCATGGCCGGCGCTCTCTGGATGATGGTGTGCTTTTTGGTTTACTCCTTCGTCGGGCACTTTAAGCTCGACCCGGTGAACCCCGCCAACACACCAGCGGCTGGCAACGTTCTCATCGTCTTCTCGTGCCTGTTCATCGTCGCTTTTGCCACGACGTGGGGTCCTCTTGTCTGGGCCGTCGTCGCCGAGCTCTACCCCGCCAAGTACCGCGCGCCGGCCATGGCGCTCGCCACGGCGAGCAACTGGCTGTGGAACTTCTTGATGAGCTTCTTCACCCGCTTCATCACGGACGCCATCGACTATCTCTACGGCTTGGTGTTTGCGGCCTGCTGCGCCATGCTCGTGCTGGTGGTGTTTTTCTTCCTTGTCGAAAGCAAGGACCGGACCCTGGAGGAGATTGACACAATGTACCTGCTGCACGTCAGCCCCATCAGCAGCAGCAAGTGGGACGAGAAGAACATGTCGGAGAGCGCCAACTCGAGCGGCCGCCAGTCACGGCAACAATCGGCGCATGGCGAGGAGCATATCGAGGTTCCTTGAAAAGACATTCTGGGAAATGGTGTATTGGGAATAGATGGCCTGGCGTCACGGAGCTCAATTGCTGGGCATATACAACTCTTGGGGTCTTGACCTAGAGTGTGTGGGTTTGAAAGGTGTTACTGGGAAACGCCAGAACGGGGCTGCGGCATTATTAGAATGGGGGTTGGGACGGCATTACTGCAGTGTTTTATTTTATGCCGGTTATTTTGATGCCGGTCACCCCGGGCTGCAGTGAGCCTGTATGATACCAATAGCCACAGTAGGGGGTTAGTTTGCTATGCAGTAGCCCGGGAGGCAATCGATGTTATTCGCGTCATCCACAGCCTCCCTCACTCGCGGCATGCCAAGTCAGTGTGTAACTTTCAATTGTTTAGTCATCTCATCACTTCACGGCTTCAGCTCGCGCTGGAGAAAAAGACGCGAGCGAAGGGATGAGAGATTTCCCAAAGAATATCTTTTCTCTGCTTGATGACCTGACCTGACGTTGCCACCCTCGCCGAGGGATCCATGTCTTGGCGGGTTCGGCTTTCCGGGTTCTGGGATCTGGCCCGGCTCGGCAAGACGCCGGTGTCACCGTCGTACCGAGCTGGTATCTCTTGGCTGGCTACTTGGCTGCTGCACTGATCGACGGTGGGCCCGGCTGTGGTTTTTTTTGAGATTGCACTAGTTAGGGCCTAGTTAGGGCCGGATGCTACTGTCGTGTTCGGGGTGGCGCCTCGGAGGTTTTTTTTTTTTTGGAGGTGAGGGAGTTTTCTTTGCCTGCTGTCTGGCATGGCAAACACATCAGAGTGCTGAAAACACATTGAGTACCAGTAAGGAAGGGGGAGGTGGCGTGGTGGATGGTAGGTGGGTGATAGGGGTTCGGCCGGCTGGGTAAGTTCAGCTGGAGTGGTTTATTTACAGTACATGTACATCTGCAATACGGATGGGGCATGTTGGGGTTATTTCAAGTTATTTGAGAGGTTTTTTGTTGTTGTTGTGTGTGGGCTGGGATTTGGGTGTCAAGTCAAGGTCGAGGTCATGGTCCGGGTGTGTCAAGGAGATAAGAAGGAGATGGGAGGGAGATGTTTCGGCTCCGGCCGGTGGAGCGGAACGGGATTGCGCTTGTTTTGGGGGTGGGAGTTCGGTGTAGTCTGGTCTGGGCTGGGCTTGGCTGCTTGGTAGGTTCATCAGTCGGCGTTCGGTCTGGTTCTGTGCGTGGATGGGGAGTGAGGGAGGCGGGGGGCGGGATGGATGGCGAGGGTTGGAAAATTTTGAGGTTTGTTTTGCCTTCCTTGCATTTGCTGGGCGGATGGATGAGCAGATAGATAAGTTCGAACGATGCTGGCTTGGTCGGGTTGTTTGTTTATACGGCCAGCCAAGTCGAGTTGATACATTACCCCCGAATCTGGTGTTCGTCGTTCGCCCTCGTCTCGTCCAAAGTCGAAGCTCGGGATCCCCCTATTCGTCCACCGAGGTCTCCATATCCCGGCAATCTCCATCCACACCTCGGTCCACTCCCGAATCTTGACGCCGGAGAAGACTTTGTCAACCGGACAGGGTTGTGCCTGCCCACGGACTTTTTATTGGGTTTGTCGGTTTGCCGGAAGTTGCTGCCGGACTCTGACTCTCTGGGTAGCTGCGGTTGACAGCGGTTGACTTGCAGGTTGTCTTGTCACGTTGGATTGGGGTCGGCTTGCGACTCACTCACTCACTCACTCAGTCACTCGCTCATCAGTCATCCCTTTTACCACACGATATTGCTTTGCTCTGCTGTTATCAGGCTTCTTCTTGCTGGCAACTCCTCGGGGGGCTCCAAGTTTTGAACGGGACGGGGTATCCACTCGCCATCGACTTTTTTCTCGAATTCTGACTCCCTCCCCAGGGGCTCTGAGTCCCAACTTTTGTCTCGGTGGCACTTCCCCTTGTTGTTCCACTGTTTCCCCGTCTTGTCCGGTCTGTCGGTTCTTGTCTGGTCTGAGTGGCTGTTGCTGGTTATCCTACGCGCATCGCATCGCATCGCGCCGCGTTGAGACGCGCCCGAACCGAGCCCCCTTTCCGCCTTGCCCTACCTACCTGCCTACCCTCGGCCTCACACCATCCCACGGCCTCATTGGAATCCCACACCCACCGCACCCAAACCGAACCAGAACGGAAAGCGCCCCGAGACGCGCCAAACCAGGCCGATGAAGGCCAGCGGGACCCCCGGGGACTACTCGTCCTCCGGGGAGGACATCGGCGTCGCGACGGGCATCTTCTCCGTGGGCGGCGAGAAGGGCAACAAGATGGGCGACAAGGCCAACAACATCAACAGCGACGCCGACTCGGCCCAGCAGGGCGAGCTGCAGCGCCAGCTGTCCGGGCGCCACCTCAACTTCATCGCCATCGGCGGCACCATCGGCACGGGCTTCTTCCTGGGCACCGGCACGGCGCTGGTCAAGGCCGGGCCCGTGGGGTGTCTGATCTCGTACATCTTTGTCGGGACCATCCTGTGGTCGGTCATGGTGTGTCTGGGGGAGATGGCGACGTACATCCCGACGGCGGGGGCCTTTGCGTCGTACGCGACGAGGTTCGTTGACCCGAGCCTGGGGTTCGCCGTGGGGTGGCTTTACTGGTTTGCTTGTGAGTTCTTTTGTGTTCTTTTGTGGTATGATATCGGAGAGTGAGGACTGATGTTCCAAAACCAGGGGCAACCACATACGCTCTCTCTCTCGTTGCCGCCGGCCTCATTATCCAATACTGGAACCGCGACTTCAACATCGGCATCGTCATCGCGATTTTCTGGGTCGTCTTCACCCTCGTCAACTACCTCCCCGTCGGCATCTACGGCGAGCTCGAGATGTGGCTGTCGAGCCTCAAGGTCATCACCATCGCCGGCTTCATCATCTTCGGCATCTGCATCGCCGGCGGCGTCGGCCAGGAGGGCGTCCTAGGCTTCAAGTACTGGACGGACCCGGGCGCCTTCAACGAGCACCTCGTGCCGGGAAGCGTCGGGCAGTTCGTCGGGTTCTGGGCCGTTCTGATCCAAGCGTCGGTGTCGTACCAGGGCGCGGAACTGGTCGGCGTCGGCGCCGGCGAGGCCCGCGACCCGCGCAAGACGGTGCCGCAGGCGATCCGCGTCACGTACTGGGGCATCATGTTCCTGTTCGTGGCCACCATGCTCCTGATCACCATGGTGGTGCCCTCCAACGACCCGAACCTGCTCAACGACTCGAACAACGCGTCGGCCTCGCCCCTCGTCATCGCCGCCCAGCGCGCCGGCGTCAAGGTCCTCCCCGACATCATCAACGCGGTACTGCTGACGGCCGTCCTCTCGGCCGCCAACTCCAACGTCTACTCGGGCAGCCGCGTGCTGCTCGCGCTCGCCGAGGAGGGCCAGGCGCCCGCCATCTTCAAAAAGACCAACCGCCACGGCATCCCCGTGTACGCGGTGGCGGGCACGGCGGCGCTGGGGCTGCTCGGGTTCCTCAACCTGTCGTCGGACGGCGGCAAGGTGTTCAACTGGCTGCTCAACATCAGCGGCGTCGCCGGGCTGACGACGTGGGCGAGCACGTGCTGGTCGCACCTGGCGTTTATGCGCGCGCTCAAGGCGCAGGGCATACCGCGCTCTGAGCTGCCGTATGTGTCGCGGTTCCAGCCGTACACGGCCATTTACGGCTTGTTCTTCAACATCCTCATCACGCTGACGCAGGGGTTTACCGTGTTTATCAACTGGGACGTGAGCGACTTCTTCGCGGCGTACATCAGTCTGATCTTGTTTGTGGTGCTGTGGGCTGGGCACAAGCTGTGGTACCGCCAGCCGAGCGTCGATCCGGCGACTGCTGATCTCGTCCGCGGGCGGTATGATTTGAACGAGGAGCGCTCGGCTGCTGATGGGGGGGTATGAGAATGGTGAGGTTGTGTTTTCGTGCAAGGAGAGAAAAGGGGACGAGGGAATGAATAATGGTGGAAAGGAATGGGAATCCATTGGCCTTGGCGCGAAACACTCCGGTATCGGCGGACAGAAAACAAACAAACAGCGTGTATGATAGGTATAACGGCATGCATGATAGCGATAGTACCCCTTATTTGTGTAATTGATAGTTTGCTTCCTCGACGACATCGCTCCCACGCTCAAAGAATCATGTTCCAGCTGACCTTCTTGCCCCTCATCATGGTCAGCACGCCCACGGGCAGGAACTGCTTGTCGACCAGGCTCAGCCCGCCAAAGTTCTCCAGCAATTCCCCGGCGTAGAGCTGCAGGAACCACTTCTTCTCGGCGTCGAGCCGGACGCTGTCGGCCAGGAACTCGCGCAGCCCGCTCTCGACCTCCTTGCTCAGCGCGATCTCCTCGGTCTCGGGGACGCAGATGAGCTTCTCGAAGGCGGCGAAGAACGTGGGGCTCTGCCGCTCGCGGAACCGGCAGTACTCGTCGAGCGAGAAGAAGGTCGTCATGTCCGCCTCCGAGATGGCCCCCTTCTTGACCGACTCGGCGTCTGGATACGTGTAGCGGAGCCGGCGGCGCAGGGCCGTCTCGTTGAATCCCTCGAAGGTCTTCTTGGATTCCAGGTACTGCGCCCGCTCTGCCTTGAGGTACTCGTCGATGATTTCCTCGGGGGTCTCGGTGATGTTGTTGCGGACCAGGAACAGGCCGACGAAAGGGTTTCGTAGGCCGAGGCCGCCCAGCTGTTCCGGCAGGTAGACGAACGAGTCGGGCAGGTCTGAGACTCCGAAGCGGTCCTGGATCATGTGCTTGACTAGTAGGGGGCGGTGTGGTTAGAGAGGAAAACCAGGGATGTTGATGGGAGGCTTCTCAACTTACTGTGTTCGACGACGCTCCCCTCCTTGCCATCGGAACCGGGAAACAGCCTCCGTAGCATGGTCTGGTACGTGTTGAGGACCTCATCGACGTGCTCGCGCCCGAAGCAGCGGGCGGGCTCGCCAAAGGTGTGGCTGAAGAAGCGGCCGATGCAGCTGTTCCATGTCTGGACCCACGACAGCACGCTCTTGCACTCGGCCAGCTGCGTCTTGAGCTGGTCGACGTGCGCCCCGACGAGCTTCTGGTCGATGACCCATTTCCCGGTCTCGGGGTCAAGACACAAGAAGCCAATCTTGACCGAACCAGCCGGCAGCGTCTTGGCGATGGTTGCGTCTCGCTTGGCGGAGCCGGAAAGGTAGACGGACCCCGTCTTGGCCTTGTTGAAGTCGAGGCCGAAGACTTTGGCAAAGGACTGCATGCAGCTCCAAGCCCGGGCGCTTCTCTCGGGCTCACCGACGAGCCAGATGTCATCGTGCAGCCGGTACAGCAGGATGCCGGTCTCGCGGTTGACGGCAAGATCCATGAAGAACAGCACCAGTTCTCCTGTAAACTTCTCCGAGGCGTGCGCCATGGGGACACCCCTCTTGCGGATGCGGGGGCCAAGCTGCGGTCGGTCGTCCGAGGCAGCGTCCAGGTTCAGGGGCGACTCGAGGTACTTCTTGAAAAAGTCGATCCAGTCCTGGCCGAAGCCGATGTAGCGCATGACGGCAAAGACGGTGCTGTGCGGGAGACCGGTGGCATACCATTGCATGTCGGTTTGGACCAAAGCAACGCCACTTCCGGGCCCTGTCCGTGTCTCGTACGTGACGTTTCGGAGCCTATGGACCATCACCTCTGCAGTAAGGTGGCGCAAGAGCTGCTGCTTGATGCCAGACCGCTTCTGCGGCGAGGTAGTCACGTCCTCACATTCGCTGTCGTCGCTCATATCATCATCGTCGTCATCGTCGTAGTTGTTGTCGCCATCGAAGAGCGAGGTCTCGGTGGCAGGCAGCTGCGAGAGAAAGAACTTGTCAAAGTAGTCGGATCTGCGCTGGGCCTCGATGGTTGCAGAGGAGCCCGAGGGCTGGGTCAGGTAGAACCGGCGCCTATCCCGGTCAGCCTGGGACGGTGGCCCGTCTCGCGAGCACACAACTTCCATAAAAGTCTTGAGTGCTGGCTTGAGGAGATTGCACAGCCTGATGCCGATGTACTGGACAAAAATCATCTGCAGGATATCGTCGTCGGCCCACACGCGATACTTGCCGTTCAGGCCGCGGCGTGGCATCACACGGATGCCGTCCTTGCCGGCGTCCCAGTGCCACTGCTTCAGGTCCGAGTAGCGCATGTTCAAGACATCGGCAATCTCGGACTTGGCGACATCGCTCTCGAGGAAGTCGCGCAGGATGGCCTGCTTCTCGTCGCTGAGGATATCCTCGGTCAAGAGACCCCTGATGCAGCTGGTAAGAGACTCCTCGGTAAAGGGGGCATCCTCGGACATGAGGCTGGTGCTGTCGTCGGCAATCCTCTTGCGCAGATTCTCCAGCTGCTTTTGGCTCGCTTCGTCCGGGAACAGGCGGTCGAGGAAGCTGCGGATCTCGGACTCGTCCGTCTCGAGCGGCTCGAAGACGACCGACTCGAACTTGTCGACGAGCTCGCTCAGCCGCTGGCGTTGGCGCTCAACAAGCTCAAACGAGTCGCCGTCGGCATCGTCAGCCGAGGCGGGCAATGGCTCGCCGAGGGGTTGGTCCATCCATTCTACGGGGGCATATCAGAACTCGTGTCCGGGACGTGAGACGGGCACAGAGGGGCAGCGGAGCAGCATACCAGTCAAGAGGCGCGAGTACAGATGGGCCATGTCCAGCTTGCGGCTCTGGACGTCGAGCTTGGCGCGGAGCTGGCGGCTGAAGCTGTCTAGCTTGGACACGGGGATCGAGGCATCGTAGCGCGACTGGTCCAACCAGCGCTGCATGTTGTCGAGACCGCCGTCTTTCGAGGCGGCTGGGTAGAGCGCTCTGACGGCCTCGAGCAGACAGGCGAGGCGGTCTCGGTCGTCGGCGGCGGCGTCGGCTTTGGCAACATAGTCACGCTTGCGGTCCTCGTACGACTTGTGGCGGGAGTCCAGCTCGCGGATCTTGCTGAGCGTGATGCTCTGCAGCGTCTTGGACAGGACCGACTTGGGAGACGCCATGGCGGGAGTCGAGTCCGGGGTGCATGTAATAATAGACTAGTAGATGGCGTTGGTGTTGGGCTTGATGATGAGGAGATGGCAATGTTCCATTCGATCTGGCCGCTGAGATGGCGACGACTTTATCTTCATCTTCAACGCAAAGCTCCTCTCGAGTCACTCTCGACGCTCGAGCAGAAGCAGGGTGCCATCTCGTTCAGCTCCAGGCAGATAAGCCACCGCGCGCCCTGGCGACGACAAGAAGAAGACAGCAGAACCTGGAGGATGGATGGTTTGGCTCACGCAGGGCAGCGATGCCTGAAGGGCCGTCTTGGTGCCTGTTTTCGATGCCTGTTGTGGCTTGCAGATGGTGAGTTTGGGGCGTGTGCCAAGCATCTGGGGAAGGCAGCAGCGGGTGGGGCTGCGAATTTGCTCCATCGGGAGACGAGTGATTGGCCAAGCAGAGCTTCCTAGCTTCCTTCATCCCGTCTCTTTTCTGTCAGATGTCTCCGGCTCGCGCAGCTTGCCGGAAGAAAAATGGCTGTGGAACGACGTGAGAAAGTCGTCGAAAAGCATGGAACATTCCCCCATCTCGCAGATGATTGATATTCAGTTTTTGTTTTTGTTTTGGGTTGCAGAATTTCGTACACACAAAAATTCACTGTAATTTCAAAGTTGCGGAAGGCTCCTTTTCCGGCCCGAAACACGAACCACCTACTTTCCAGGTCCTGGTCCCAGCTATCGAGCTCCTTTCCATACTTCCATGTTCCCTCCTCGTCGGGGCTACACATCCCCAGAGTATGCCGCAAGTAGGTTTGAGATTGGCCTCTATGCAGAGAGACTACCTACCTACCTAAAACAGGGCGGGCCACGACGGCGGGCAGTTTGTGTGCAAGCACTGAGGCCAACAGCAAGCCCCTGATGCTGGATCCCGCAAATGCCATGTTATGATGTGTGACGGCGCCCTTTGATCTCCAGCTATAACAGCTCGCTCGAATCAGGGCTCCCTCCACCAAAGTTACCCTGGTTAGCCTTCAACACCGATCCATTGATTCAGGCTGCGTCCTTTCAGCGGCATCATGGGCTTCGACTGCGGCTTCGACATCTTTCCCAAGCTGAACGCGGCCGACGAGGCTGACAAACGCGCATACTGAGAATTCCTCGGTGAGATCGTCGACACATATCAAGATGCTTACGACAAGGACGGAAGACGGAAGGATGGCAAAGTCCTCCAGCTGCCTGGAGACTCGGGGAGGCCCCCTGTATTCGAGGAAGGACTACATTTACTTCATGGTCGGCGAATGTCCAAAGATGCCCGCGAACCCAGAACGGTGCGACTATTTCCTCCGCTTCAGCTCCAAGGTCAGCGGAGGCCTAACACAGTGCACCGAACCCTACATCCGGAGCGTGCACCTGATCGCCGAGAAGTACTTTGGGGTTAGAGCTCACTGGTGGCATGAGCTGAACGACCTGGATGAGGATCCGAGGAAGTGGATGGGTTGCTATGGCTGGTCGGAGGTTAATGAAGCGGATAGGAAACTCGAAGCGCTGGGAACTGGACAAGAACAAGGGGGGCAGTCTGGAAATGACGGAGATGGGCAGACTCAGAGTATGAGCTAGAGGGCTGCCAAGCGAGGCGAAAGAGGCCCTGACATGTAGTGTATGTACAAAGACACAAGTCATAGGGATGATAGCGGATGAGCAATAGTGTGGTAATCCCGTGCTTCGCTGAGTTATTGCCAACGAGACGCCTGACAAGAAACCTGGAAGCTCGTGGAGAGTTCCTCCAGAGTCCAGGCTCCTTTGGCGCACCAACGCTCCCCGGTTTATGTAAGCGGCGAGGAAGGAAGCTCAGAAGCTGTGTTGCCAAGCTTCCAACACACAGACCAGGCGGGGCTCGATGAGTCGATTGAGCTGCCCCACCTGGGCACCCTTGCACCCCCACCATTGGAGCTCCGACAGCGGCTCGGCTGCCTTTGCATCCTCACTCCTCCAAGAAGGCAGGAAGGCAGAGCATAGCTCACAAAAGTTGCTATTTGTGGTCTACCAAGCCGTCTGTTTGCGGATGCTTGTCCGAGTGATTGCGTTCGGGTTGTTGCGGTGCCGAGCGGCGGACAATCAGCTCCATCCAGTCTCAGCACGCAGTGAGGGCGGCAGGGCAGGCCGAGCCCGGGAACAATGCTATAACTTAAGCATGTGTAATGGACAATGGACAGTATAGAGAGAAAAGAGGCACAGCTTTGCACGCAAAGAATTGTCATTCACCTTATTTCGCCAACCTCTGCCGTTCTTCTGCGCCGCATGTGAGCCCGCTGTGTCATCAGCCCATGTAGTGGTTTCGTGGCTGACCGATTTACGGATACGCTGCCCGAGAGGAGGGGTCCGCTTAAGTTTTTTTCCCCGCGGTGCGAGCTCCGGAACCTTCTTAACCACCACCAAAACCCACAAATTGCCCACCGCCCGCCTTCACCCCGGGGAAACCAAACAACAGCTCCGCCTGCCCACCCTCGCTCCCCGCGGATGTTGGGCCCAGTTGCGCCCGCACGCACAGTCTGACAACCATGGCGGACTCCGGCAGCTCCGGTCCCACGCGGATCGCCATTCTCGGCAACGAAGACATCGTCGTCGACCACGGCATCTGGCTGAGCTTTGTGACTCACGACCTGCTGCAGAACCTCCCCGCCTCCACCTACGTCCTCATCACCGACACCAACCTCTACCAGACCTACGTTCCCCCCTTCCAGGGCGTCTTCGACGCCGCCGCCCCGAAAGATGCCCGCCTGCTCACCTACGCCATCCCGCCCGGCGAGTACTCCAAGGGCCGCGACACCAAGGCCGAGATCGAGGATTGGATGCTCTCGCACACATGCACCCGCGACACCGTCATCATCGCCCTCGGCGGCGGCGTCATTGGAGACATGATTGGATATGTCGCCGCCACCTTCATGCGCGGCGTGCGCTTCGTGCAGGTCCCCACCACTCTGCTCTCCATGGTCGACTCGTCCATCGGCGGCAAGACGGCCATCGACGTCCCTATGGGCAAGAACCTGATCGGTGCCTTCTGGCAGCCCCGCCGCATCTACATCGACCTCGCCTTCCTCGAGACCCTGCCCGTGCGCGAGTTCATCAACGGCATGGCCGAGGTCATCAAGACGGCCGCCATCTGGAACGAGGCCGAGTTCACCGCCCTCGAGGAGAACGCCCCGGCCATTCTCGAGGCTATCCGCTCCAAGGGCACGAGTCCCTCCGCCCGTCTCGCCCCCATCCGCCACATCCTGAAGCGCATCGTGCTGGGTTCTGCCGGCGTCAAGGCCGAGGTCGTCTCGGCCGACGAGCGCGAGGGCGGCCTCCGCAACCTGCTCAACTTTGGTCACTCCATCGGCCACGCCTACGAGGCCATCCTCGCACCCCAGGTCCTGCACGGTGAGTGCGTCGCCATCGGCATGGTCAAGGAGGCTGAACTGGCCCGCTTCCTCGGCATCCTCCGCCCCGGCGCCGTTGCCCGCCTTACTAAGTGCATCGCGAGCTACGACCTGCCCACCTCTGTGCACGACAAGCGCATCGCCAGGCTGTCGGCCAGCAAGGAGTGCCCTATCGATGTGCTGCTCCAGAAGATGGCCGTCGACAAGAAGAATGAAGGCCGGAAGAAGAAGATCGTTCTGCTTTCGGCTATCGGCAAAACCTATGAGCCCAAGGCGACCGTGGTCGATGACCGTGCCATCCGGATCGTCCTGTCCCCTTCAATCCGCATCACCCCAAGCGTCCCCAATGGCCTCTCTGTCAGCGTGACTCCGCCTGGCTCCAAGAGTATCTCCAACCGCGCCCTGATCCTGGCTGCTCTCGGAGAGGGCACCACGCGCATCCACGGCCTCCTCCACTCGGATGACACGCAGTTCATGCTTACCGCCATTGCCCAGCTCCAAGGTGCCACTTATTCTTGGGAGGATGCCGGAGAGGTCCTCGTCGTCAAGGGTAAGGGTGGCAAGCTGCAGGCCAGCGGCGAGCCTCTGTACCTCGGCAATGCTGGCACCGCCTCGCGCTTCCTCACGTCCGTGGTGGCGCTCTGCTCGCCGACCGCCGTCTCCTCCACGGTCCTGACGGGCAATGCACGGATGAAGGTGAGGCCCATCGGCCCGCTTGTCGATGCCCTGCGCGCCAACGGCGTGGCCGTCAAGTACCTCGAGAAGGAGAAGAGCTTGCCGGTCCAGGTGGATGCCGCTGCCGGCTTCGCTGGCGGTGTGATCGAGCTGGCTGCCACCGTCTCGTCCCAGTATGTCTCGTCTATCCTTATGGCTGCCCCGTACGCCCACAAGCCCGTCACTCTCCGCCTCGTCGGCGGCAAGCCCATCTCGCAGCCATACATCGACATGACCATGGCCATGATGGCCTCGTTCGGCGTCAAGGTCGAGAGGTCAACCGAGGACCTCAACACCTACCACATTCCACAGGGTGTCTACAAGAACCCCGCCGAGTATGTCATCGAGAGCGACGCCAGCTCCGCCACTTACCCCTTGGCCGTGGCTGCCATCACTGGCACTACTTGCACCATTCCCAACATCGGCTCCGCGTCGCTCCAGGGCGATGCCCGCTTCGCCATCGAGGTGCTCCGCCCCATGGGCTGCACCGTGGAGCAGACTGCCACCTCGACTACTGTCACTGGACCGGCCCTGGGAACGCTCAAGGCCATCAAGCACGTCGACATGGAGCCCATGACTGACGCTTTCTTGACCGCCTCGGTCCTGGCTGCTGTCGCCTCGGGAACTACCCAGATCACCGGCATCGCCAACCAGCGGGTCAAGGAATGCAACCGCATTGCAGCCATGAAAGACCAGCTCGCCAAATTCGGCGTCCACTGCAACGAGCTCGAGGATGGTATTGAGGTGACCGGGAGACCGTACCAGGAGCTGCAGAACCCCGCCGAGGGCATCTACTGCTACGATGATCATCGTGTGGCCATGAGCTTCAGCGTCCTGTCCACCATCTCACCCCATCCCGTACTCATTCTCGAACGGGAGTGCACGGGCAAGACGTGGCCAGGCTGGTGGGATATCATGTCCCAGGCCTTCAAGGTCCACCTGGCGGGCGAGGAAGATCCGACCGCGAAGCACGTCGTCAAGTCATCCCGCTCGGGCACCGACCGATCCATCTTCATCATCGGAATGCGCGGCGCCGGCAAGTCTACGGCTGGCCGGTGGATGTCCGAGATCCTCAAGAGGCCCTTGATCGACCTGGATGTGGAGCTGGAGAGGAGGGAGGGCATGACCATCCCCGAGATCATCCGCGGCGAGCGCGGTTGGGAAGGCTTCAGGAAGGCCGAGCTCGATCTCCTCCACGATGTGATGAAGAATCAGTCCAAGGGCCACATCTTCTCCTGCGGCGGCGGCGTCGTCGAGATCGAGGAGGCACGCAAGCTGCTCGTCTCGTACCAGAAGAACGGCGGCTGCGTTCTCATGGTGCACCGTGATACCGACCAGGTCGTCGAGTATCTCATGAGGGACAAGAGCCGCCCGGCCTACTCGGAGAACATCCGGGAGGTCTACTACCGCCGCAAGCCTTGGTTCGAGGAGTGCAGCAACTTCCAGTACCACAGCCCTCACCTGGATGGCTCCGAGGTGCTGCTTGAGCCCCCGGCCGATTTCAGCCGGTTCCTCTCCGTCATCTGCGGCCAGTCTGCGCACTTGGAGGACGCCCGCAAGAAGAAGCACTCCTTCTTCGTCTCGCTGACCGTCCCCGATGTCTCTACCGCACTGGATATCGTTCCCAAGGCGGTTGTGGGGTCCGACGCTGTCGAGCTGCGCGTGGACCTGCTGGAGAGCTTCGATCCGGAGTTCGTCGCTCGCCAAGTCGCCCTCCTCAGGTCGTCAGCCAAGGTTCCCATCGTCTACACAGTGCGCACAGTCAGTCAAGGGGGTAAGTTTCCTGACGACGACTACAAGCTGGCTCACCAGCTCTACCAAGTTGGCTTGCGTACGGGCGTCGAGTATCTCGATGTCGAGATGACGATGCCGGTTGACATCCTCGAAGCCGTGACCGAGTCGAAGGGCTTCACCCGCATCATTGCGTCGCACCATGACCCCCAGGGCAAGCTGTCGTGGAGGAACGGTTCCTGGGTTCCCTTCTACAACAAGGCGCTGCAGTACGGCGACATCATCAAGCTCGTGGGCATGGCCGGCGAGGTTGGCGACAACTTTGCGCTCACCAACTTCAAGACAAAGATGCTCGCTGCTCACGACACGCCCATCATCGCCCTGAACATGGGTCCCGCGGGCAAACTGAGTAGGGTGCTCAACGGCTTCATGACGCCAGTCTCTCACCCGGAGCTGCCGGCCAAGGCGGCGCCTGGGCAGCTCTCGGCTACTGAGATCCGCCAGGCACTAGCCCTCATCGGCGAGCTCGAGCCCAGGTCTTTCTACCTCTTCGGCAAACCCATCAGCTCGTCGCGCTCGCCCGCGCTCCACAACACCCTGTTCGGCGCAACCGGCCTCCCGCACAGCTACTCGCTGTTCGAGACGGACAATGCCCCGGACGTCCAGGATCTCATCCGCTCCCCGCACTTTGGCGGCGCCTCGGTCACCATCCCGCTCAAGCTCGACATCGTGCCCCTGTTGGACGACATCTCTGACGCCGCGCGCGCCATCGGCGCCATCAACACCATCATCCCGGTGCCGTCGGCAGCCGGCGACAAGCCCACTCTCCTCGGCGACAACACCGACTGGATGGGCATGGTCTTCGCTCTCCGCTCTGCCGGCCTGGTTCAGCGCACCGCGGCGTCCCCCGGCGCCGCCATGGTGGTCGGATCCGGCGGAACCACCCGTGCCGCCATCTACGCGCTGCACTCGCTGGGCTACGCCCCCATCTACGTGGTCGCGCGGACCCCGGAGCGGGTCAAGGAGCTGTCGGACACCTTCCCGGCCGACTACGCGATCCAGCGCCTGGCCACGCCCGAGGAGGCCAGCGCCGTGGCCGAGCGGGACGCGCTCCCGAGCGTGGTCGTCAGCACTATTCCCGCCGACAAGCCCATCGACTCGGGCATGCGCGAGGTGCTGGTTGCTGCCCTGCAGGGCGGCGGCGCCGCGGGCAAGAGCAAGGGCGAGCCGCGCGTGCTGCTGGAGATGGCCTACATGCCGCGGCACACGCCCCTGATGCAGCTGGCCGAGGACGCCGGCTGGACCACGATCCCCGGGTTGGAGGTGCTTGCCTCGCAGGGGTGGTATCAGGTATGTTTTTTTCCCCTCTCTGTGTCTTGGTTGGGGATGGTGGTGCTAACAGGGTGTATTACAGTTCCAACTCTGGACGGGCATCACGCCGCTCTATGCTGACGCGAGGGCTGCTGTGCTGGGCAATGAGTCTGCCTAGTGGTGGGGAGGTGGATGGGGATGTGGGCCAGTTGGCCTTTGCTATTGCTTTTAGCTTGATAAACATGGGATTGCAAGTTGGCATGGCTTCGGGATGTGTTGTGTTGTGACCTGGGGCTGTGGTTGTGTTGTGACCTGCGGAAGACTGGAAGTGCTGCGAATAGTGGTAGTGTTCATGTTTTATGCGGGTTTCGGCAACGTTGCCCCCCTTGCATTGCTAGAGAACATGTTTAAGTTGGGAAATCTTTTTGTCCCGTCTTGCTTTGTGGGCATGTGCTGCCTTCTGTCTGATCTGGTCCTGGGCTGAATGCATGTCATGTCTTCTTGGTTGTCTGTCTACTTGCCGTGGTTCATAGGCCTACTCACAGTCTGTTTGCGCTTACTGCCTGGTGGGTGAGTGGGTGGGGAGGCGGAGGGGAGAGCGGGGGTTGTCCTGAGCTTATACATGTTTTGATAGCCTGTCTGTCTGTCCTCTTGTGCATAGATAGCTTCGGCCTGTTCATTTACACTCCTAGGTAGGCGAGTGGCTGCTCGGGAAAGGGAGGTTGGATTAAGGCCCTGTGGGTATGGTACCTCGCCTGCCTCGCCATGTGTCAACCGGGGAGAATTAGAGTTCTGACATCCGCCCCCCCTGTGTTGTTACATGTGTATGCATGTACATGGTTTGTGACCGCAATTGATCTGCTATTCCTGGGTGCGTCTGGTACTCACCTGGTACCTAGTTGCATAGCATCCCCGAGTTGTTGCAGCTCATGTCTTTTCGGTTTTGGGCTAGGTGAATTGCATCTCGGACTCCACTGGATCGTTTGAGATGCGAGCTGATCCCATCGTCATGGATCGGTTCTTGTAGTGGTCCTGTATTGTGCGATACGGTGTCATGATCTCCGTTATGTCCAGCCCCTGCCGGGCAATCCTGAGATAGTTACGTCGGCCTAGACTTGGCGGTTTTGGTGTTCTGCGGTGATGTACATGATTGAGTACAGAGCCTCGTAGGTGTACAGTGCGTTCTCTCATGACGCATCGTGCCATCTATCATCCCATGCAGGCGGTTTTGCAGTGCTGCAGGTGCTCGTCAGTCGAATATGAGGGCCAGCTGAGGTATGGTTGTATGTATGTGAGTGAAGGTTGCAGATCGAGCATCATCCTTCCCTGCGGAAGGGTCGTTCCCTGCTTGCAGGTTGCTTGCTTATCAGCCCATGCCCGCCGGTTACTGCATCATCACTTGTTCTCTCCTTTCCCCTATCTGATACTGCCGGATGTGCGCCGCTGGAATGGGACGGGCAGTTCCACCTATTCCTCTCCGGCATCAACCGCTGGAAGGGTCCAGATAGCAACAGCATACTGCCCGGCCGCCTCCGTCTCGAGAGAGATAGTACTTTACAGTCTGAAGAGAAGCCCCAACATAAGACGAAGGCGACATCACCCCAGCAATAACCAGCTGAACAACCCATCTAGGTAGGTTCAGTCAAACCCATCCCGTGCCCCTATCCTTCCCCTCTACGTCAGACTCGTCCCACCTCACCCGACAAAACACACCAGTTCAAGTCAGTCATGGAACACCTGTGTTGGTTGGACAAATCATCAGACTCCATCATCATCGTCAGCATCATTGCCATCATCACATCATCACTAGCCCGTTCTTCACACAGTACAACTCCTGTGGTAGGGACTGGTTAGCTAGGTTAGGTAAAGTTATCTCTACCATAGCCATCTATCTTCCATCTCAACAATCCCGAGATCAGACCAAACAAACGCCGAAAAGTGACGCTTGTGATGCCAGTTGGATGCCCTCAAACTCCAGATCTCATACGGCATCCCGCCGATTGGTGACGGCCAGTGACGCACGTCGAGTCCCCTGTATGTACGTCACGTTCCCTGCGTCCAGTTGTCTGTCACTGGACCGGGGCAGGTGCAGCGATAATGCCTGGGGGATGTAGATCTTGCCTGTGTAGGCAAGCAAGGGTGGGCAGCAGGGCTGGCGGGGGAGCAAGTTCAGTCACGGGCTGCTGTTTCTTCAAGGTCGCTGCAAGTAACTGCCGTGTGGGTGATATATCACAGTTCAGTTGTTTGCTGAAGGGGACGAGATTGGCGTCCATCAAGACAAATGATTGCTATTACTAGTACTTCAAAGCTAAAGGCATCCATTCGACAAGCAAGATTGTACACCCAGACAAATAGCCATGGACAGAACAATATCTTCATTCTGCCATGTAAGGCCCCCTCCCAAGAGTGTTACACCCCGCCGCCGTCCGATTGATGCACCCCCCCAATCCCATGCTGCCTGCCCGCCTAACCACCCAAGCACAAAAAGACAAAGTTTTTCCCACTCCAATGCCCTCCCAGGGTCTTTTTTAAAGTCTATGTCCCATGTCTGGTTGTACCATGATACGCACCCACAAGAAAAAATAGTACATATCGTATGTGGGGAAGAACAAAAAAACGAGACGCTCGAGATGAGAAATCCCAACAAAAACCCCATGCTATGCGCTATCATCGTACAGTCTATCGTGCCCAGATCCCGTCTCAATGTCAGCATAACGCTCGTCAAAAAAACCAGGCAAGAAACAACAAGTAACAACGCCAAGCTCCGGTTTGGACCCCAATCTGATTTTCCCGGAATAGGCGCCGCGGGGATGCAGTTGTCATGGACGACAAGACCCAAGTAAGAAAACGAGAGTTGCGTAATAAATGCTATAGGTGGATAAAAAATGTGACGTTGAGAATCGAAAAACTTTGCTCTGAGAATGAAGGCGAGCGGCAGCCGACGCCGGGCTTTGGGTGCCAATCGACCGCGAAACCCGGATTGGTGATGCTTGGTGATGCTGAGGTGGTGACAATGACGTCACTGGCGTTCTTGATCGCAACAGCCGGACGGGGACAGCGCACCAAGATCGGCAGGGTCCTGTCGGTGCTGGCGACCGGGACCACTGGGGAAGCGCGCTTTGGAATGCAAAAATGCAACGCCAGCCTCAGAATGCGCTCGAAATAGCCAGGGGGTGTGCCATGCTGGACCCTGCATGCACGACGCCCATTGCGGGTTTGGGCAAGACCCTTGCGGCGGGGTGGGGTTGCGCCGGGCTTGCCCGGGCCAATGGCGGGGCGCAATTGCCGGCCCCAGATGTCATGGCAACCCTCACCACACGAGATGGAGTGCGTCGGTCGACGTCATCGCGATGCAATAGACAGCCCCGGCGCGCGAACTGCCCGAGCTGCGACTTGGAATTCTCGCATGGAACCCCCTCGAAGCGTTGCCAAGACGAGCCCAGAGGCCACTGTTTCCGCTGTTAAGGCCGCTATGCTGCCGGCTGCAGCGGAGGTAGTGTGTGTTGGCGCCGGGCCAAGATGGAAGTGGGCTTCACCCGCTGTGGCCTGCACGCTTGCGCTGCTTGCCCGGAAACTCAACATCCGGATGACACACGCGGTAGTGCCGAGTGAGTGCGTCGGCCCGGCTGAAGGTCTTGTCGTCGGTGCACAGATCGCACCGGACCTTTTGCTTGCGCGCGTTGTGGATCGTGTGCTCGTGCCGGGTAAGGTCGTAAGGTCTCGAGAAGACGGTGCTGCAGGGCTTCCCAGTGCTCGGGTTGATCCGGTCGCACCGGTGAGGCCCCGCCTGCGTGTTCAGCAGAGTCGAGGTCATGCCCGGGGCCTCTGGCCGCCGTGCTCCGTTGAGGCCGTGGGCCTGCCGGTGGCCCTCCCTCTTGTGCTTCTGCAACAGCGCTGGCGTGTCGAACCGCATCGTACACCCGTGGTAAGTGCACGTGTAAGTGCCGCCGTCTGCGCGCGTATCGGCTGGCCGTTGCGGCGTGACGCCGTGGACCGACTCTGTCGCCCCCGTGTCGGCGGACCCGAGTCTCGTCGTCGCCACCGATGTGTTGCTCATCGAAGGCACGGCGCTTTGCGGCCGCGGCTGGGCCATGAACGGGTACTGCTGCGGCACTTGCATAGCTGCCGGCATCGACGAGTTCATGAAGCTGTTGAAGGTATTGGTGTCCATGGGTAGCCCGCCAAACACCTGCTGGCTCTGAGCCGCAGCAGCCTTGTTGATGGCGTCGGCGTTGAATCCCGTGTTGTTTTGCTGAGGGAAGAGCGGGAAGTTCGCCTCACCCTCGGGCTCGTGGAAGTCGAGCATGGCATCCTTGGGCGAGATTGTCTGCGGCGTGGATGTGTCGGCAGACCGTGCCATTTGCTGCTGTGCCGCTTGGACATCTTGCATGGCCTTGTTCTGCTCCCGCATCCGCTGTGCCGTCCCAAAGCGCATCTGGGCAGGCCCCATGGCGGAGCGGAAGTCGTTCATGGGCATGGGGGCCAGCGGCGACCCGTGGCGGAACGGCGACCTGTCGCGGGATGTCGACGAGACGGGCGAGTTTGTCACGGCCGACAGATGCTGGTTGTTGGCGGCTTGCAGCCGCTGGTTGAAGAGGTCGCTGGTGGGCGAGATTGACGCCTGGCCTGACGACGGCGAGGTGATGGCGAAGTTGGGGCTGTAGAGCTCGTCCGTGTATGCGTCGGTCATGGTGCGGTCGAGCTTGGGGACAGGGGGGATGGCTGCGTCGTCGGGGGATCGTGAGCGGGATGTACTTGTCAGGAAACCGAAGGGATCTGAGTTGGTCTCACCAGTAGTGCGCTTCCTATCCTCCTCGGGCTCTCCCGCTGGCGTGGCAGGTGAGTCAGATGCTATTGAGCTCGCCACCGATACGGGCTGTGACCTGCCCGGCCCAATCGGATGCTCGGGGAGTAGGCTTCGGTCGTTTCTGCGCCTCGGCGCGGTAGCAGCGAGGTATGAGTAGCCCGCGATGCCGGAGCCGTCGGTGGATCCGTACGAGGGGAGCGTCGCGTAGAAGCTGTCGTGCGTTACTCCGGGAAACGACTTGGCCGCCAACTGGTAGTGGTTGAGGTCGTCGGAGGCGGGAAGACCGTGAAAGTTGTCCCCGACAGCGTCGCTCATGGCAATCTGGGGATTCGCGAGGTTGTGCGAAAAGGGCGAAACCGGGCCGTTGGAGCCCATCGAGGACCGAGAAGAATCACGCTGGTGCGAGAAGCGGCCGACTGACCGGGGCGTCAGCTGGCCGTTGGGCATCCACGCTTCCGTTTGCATCGCGGCGGTGTTTGCAAAGAAGGGGGCAGATGACTTTGGGACGGCCGGGCCGCTTTGTCGGGGCGGATGGAACAAAGAGGGCTCGGCCAGCGTCGGGGTCGGGATGCTGTCAAAGGCAGACAAAGGCGAGAACTGAGACAGCAGCGACTGCGTCGAGATGGGCGACGACGACAGGCTGTTGTAGTTGAGGTTGCTGGCGTCGAGATCGAGATCGAGGTCGAGGTCGAGGTCGAAATCGAGGGCGCTCAGGTTGTTGTTGTCTTGGAAAGGCGACGCCGTGTGCCGGGCGCGATCGTAGAAGGCGGCGGCGGGTTGCAGGTGCTGGTTCTGGTGCTGGGGTTGTTGCTGGTAGAAGAGTTGCCGACTTTGGGGTTGTGTCATGGTGTCGGGCGCTGACTTTGTGTAAGTTGATGTGTGTGGCAAAAAATTGGGAAGATGGCCGAAGTGTCTTGTCGATTTCCTTTATAACTGGGAGGAAGCATGCAGCATTCGACCCTGGAGGAGGTGGGGGTGCGTGACTAATGTAGAATATGGGGTGACTCGAGAATCGAATCGACGCCGGGGCGTGTGATGACGTCGCCGGCCGTGGAGTCATGAAAAGCCGCGAAGAGCTCTTGGTGCAGGGGTGTGGGCGCAGGTCCCTTGACTTGCAGGCGGGCGATGCGATTTGCGATTTTTGCAGGGGACAGGTTCCCCGTCGTGCTCGCCGAAAAGTCGATACCTCGGCGTGTAAATGGACAGTGTACAAGGCTTAGCCCGGCGGGTCGGCCGGGTATTTGTGGTTGGTTGAGGGCCTGGCCGCCTTTGTTCGAGACACCGAAGCTCATGCGAAAATCGCAACACCTGGTGCAGCACTCGCGAAGCCGTTTGAAGCGAGAACGGACTCGACTCGCCTAGCATCTTCCAGGTTCTTTCGGGGAATGCGAGAACGGACTCGGCTCACCAAGTTCTTCTTTTATGGTTGGTAATGATTATCTAGTGCCCGTCAACGGTAGCAAACCGCCAAGTGACTAATAGGAAGAACTAGGTAACCACATACGGCACATACCTAGGTACTATCTCGACTGCTCAATTTTGATGGGCTTGTATAAAGCATGATCATTTCCAGGTTTTGTCTGTAGAGAAGAAGCCAGAGCTCTGATTGGCACGTTGTCTATCTCGTCGCCCGGAGATGTCTCCAACGCGCTGCGCTGGGCATCTCCTATCTCCAAGCTGAGTCGAGGTAACATCGACCTGCGCTGAGATGACAACCAACGGATCGGACACCGTAATCCTTGATTGGCGCACGTCTAGATCTCTGCAAGAGAGGTTCTGGCCAGCTTATCTTTTGGGTTTGTCAATATGCGTTGGGATACGAGACATCCAAACGGCATCGGGCGGAAAGAATGCAACCAAAGCTGAACAAATGCTGACCAAAGCTTGGTCTGGATCAAGACAGATGCTTGGCTTGCTGGCCAGGCCGAGCAGCGAGTGGAGCACGAGTTAGATTCTACAGAAAATGCAAATATCAAAGGGAAGTTCGAGAGATATCCTGTAGCACATCGCATCCCTGTCACTGTCCACAGTAACCCAACGGGCTCCCGCTCGGTGCACCCACCCCCAATTCACAAAGGCCGAATCAAACGGCGTGGAAATGCACGTCGCGCACTGCCACTCGGCATTCCCAACAACAATCGATCAAGCCGATCGGGCTCCCGTTTTCTGCATCCTTCCCGGCAGCCAGGGCCCAATCCGAACTCACCTGCATCGTCTAGCCCCGGCTTATGGAGCGTCTGTCAGGTACGACCCGACGTGACGAAGCTGAAGAAAGATGGGAGTGAATGTTGGAAAAGGTACTTCGCACACAGGACTGAGGCAGCCATCAACACTCCGCTTTTTCACGGCATTGGGAGGTGCTGGACCCACTCCTAGACACCGGGGATGTGTCCGACCCCGGCCTATGGCTTGAGCGCCACACCTCCGAGGTCTCCATCGAGAAAGCGACCAACCATCCAGCACCTCGAGTGTGGCTGTTCATCTAGAAAACTGTTGAACAGCGGAGGCCAGCTGGAGCATACGTACGCTCGCCTGCTGATCTCTTGTTTAAGGCCTGCTGAGCGGGGTTTGTTCCTGCGAATACCACTGGCTGGCCGCTGTGGCGTTACGTAGCAGAGGACGAGTGTGGCTTGCAGCCCGCTCCTACATCGGGTCAACGAGACGCCCAAAATCCTGTTTCTGGCTGGCATTTTGGACTCGGAGGCCTTTGTTTTTTGGCCTGCCGTCTTTTGCTGTGTGCTCCTGACAGAGATTCCAAATCTACCACCGGAAACCCATTGGCCAGGTTTGCGCTGCTTGTCACGAGATGCCGCTGCAGGTACGTGGTCTCGTGGTAGGCGCATCACATGACGCTGCCAGCTGACGGCCAGCCGAAGCGAGTGTTACCTGTTCAATGTCGTAAGCCGTCTCCGCGGTGCGAGTGAGTCAGACAAAAACAATGAAAGTATCTCCTCGTTTCCCATCTCTTCCGTCTTGCGTACGACTTCTGCTGTCTACTAGAGCACAACGACGACTCGCACTCCCTTCTTGACGGGTTCAAGGTTGTCCGCCCGTCGGAGTTTAGGTGGGCGCGGGCCGGCCGTGCGGTTTTGATTCGCTCCGCTCCGCCGCAGCCCTGCGTCGATCTGGTGCCCACAAACCCTCCGCAAAAGGTTCCGGTTTCCATTCTTCTCACTGGGAACTTGCGACGTACTGACTCCCCGAAAAGCCGATTCCGCTGCGGCTCAAGGACGCGCACAGATGACAGATTACTCTCCGTCAGCTACCTGACCTGACTTCGTACCACTTTCGTGTAGGTATTCGACTCAGCAACGGCCGGGTTGATGAGCCGGGGGTCCCGGCTGGGCTGGGGGGTTGTTCACGAATCCCGAGTGCGGGGATAGCGGCGGGATCGACGCCGACCGGGACCGGGGTTTACGGCGCAAAGCAACGACTCGTCTTTCTTCCAACGGCTTCCCCTCCTGACTAAACGGTAGCGTGAAACCGATGAATGGAGTCAGCAAAACTACCTAGGTAGGTTATGACGCACCCGCTGCTGCCTTTGCAAAGTGCCCGTCAACGGAGTGAGGTGGCAGCGCACCTCATCCTGTTGGCCCCCGGCATTGTCTCCGGGCTCGGCTTCCCAACCCTGTTTCGGCGGTCGGTAACCAATGGCGGCGCCCTCAGCAACCATTACCCGATGCCCAACTCTTGCCCGGCTGTCTCGCTCAGCGTGGCTTGTTCGGTCTGCTTGCTCCAGGGCGGGAGGGGGGACGGTATGTCGGCACCGACTCGTCCGATGTGTCGCTGCGCAACGTGGTGCACACGCTTCCCTTCTGTGCCTCTGTGCCTCACATAGTTACCGGCACTGCATCGACGGACAGTGATGCAGTCAGCACAGATTTGGCGCACCAAGTTCCACGTGTCGCGTGGGCTCAGCCGGCCGCACGCGGCTTCTGGGCCCCCAACAACCCTCAGCTGCGAATGGGGGTGCGACGTTCTGGAAGCCGTCTGTGCGTGTTGCAGATTGCCAGGTCCCCGGCTTGTGGTTGTCCAGATCGCACCCAACCCATACCTTGCCGACGCAACCCAATCATGGCCTGGTGTCGCACCAAGACTGGCTGTGCCACGCATCTGCGAGATGGGCCGAGGTCCCCACTCCATCAATCAGAGTTGGCCCAATGGTGAAGGGAGGCCGCCCTCCAAACCGACGGGCTAGACATGCAGATCTTTTTTGCTGTGGCTTGTCGTGCTGTCGGCGCCCCCGGGTGGTGTCCCAGACTCCTGGGAGCGACCGTTGGCTTTTGCGCAACGGGTGGGCACACGACATGACACGCCTGCGTGCAAACCGTGCGACCGCCGCTGAGATGGCCGGCATCTGCGCTGATCTTTGCGGTTTCTAGGCCCACGGAGCTCTGACTTGGGTGAAACGGACAGCTTGGAGCTGGAGCTTGCGTGGGTATCGGAGATGGGGCCGCGTCCCGCGACTCGGTTGACACTTGACAGCTTCGAGTCGTCGGCAGAGAGGAAGTCGCCGAAAGACACAGTCATTGATTGTTTACCAAGAGATGGATCATCAAGACTCAAGATGACGCCCTGCCGACTGCGGGCTTGGCATCTGCCGTTTGTAGCCTTCGTTCGGCTGTCTCGCGCTTTCGCTCAAATCTCGGGATGCCGCATCGAACGCTGCATTGTACCAGTACATTCCTCTCTTAGTTGGAGGGATGCATGCCAATTCTAGGGCACAAATTGCGAGAGTTACCTGAGATGCCGCATGTTGCAGCCACACCGCCGAGAAGAAAATTTCCCCTGTACCACGTTGTCACTGGCGACGAAAAGCAGGACGCAGGAAGAAAATTTCTTCCATGGTTGCATGAGAAAATGCCATCCTTCCCGACGATGCGGGTGGGAGAGAGCAGGGCCGGAAATGTCTCTTTTCCTCATGTTGCATCGCAGCGCGCTAATGCAGGACATTCTGGCCTGCCCACTGTTTGCACGCTAAAAATGGGAGCACCAGCCCCGCTAGCCCCAGAAGAGGAAAGGGATACGGGTCTCGGAAAGGGGAGCACGGGCCCTGCTCCGCGATCTGGAGCGGGTCCCGGAAGACGCCGACTTGCAGTTTGACAGGGCCCAGGCCCTCGAAAGCCGCCGGACGGAATCGGCCTCGGCCCCGATCGTTTTTTTCATTTGTCTCACAGCTTGCAGCGCGCGCGACCGACCGATGGCCGCTTTTGTGAGATGTGATGGTGCTTGCCCTGATGAGTGTCTCGGTGCATCATCCTACGCGATAGAATTTTTCGAGAATGTCCGAAGTCGCGCATCTCGGCGTCGATCGATTTACGAGATTTCGCCGAGTGCCCGGCATCCATCCTCATCCGCCAGCACTGTTTGATCACTGATCACTCCTTCACATTGTTACTCTCCTGACAATTCCGCCGGGCCGGATCCGCGCTGCATCTCGTCGCGCCAAGTGCGCCCGGAGCAGGTGTATTAATCCGGATACCGAATCTGATCAAGTGATTACAAACAATTCGTGAGGCTCGTTTTCAGCCGGGGATATGGTACGGACTTATACGCACTCGGGTACGGAGGAATAGAATACGGGGCGCCCGTCGACGGGATCCAATTACTCAGCCGTAACTTGAGTTACCCTACCTACACAGTATGTATTTAGAATGCGACAGACGCCTTTTCGTATACAATTATTACTGCGTACCCTCCTCCCACTTGGTAAGCCCTTTGTAACAGCCCGGGAAAAACACTCCTAACTGTTCAGCAATCAACCCACACCCTGACCAGAAATGAAGTGAACCCCAGGCTCCCAGGCAGCTGTGCCGCTCACTGATCAGGAAAAAAACTTGCAAACCCACCCACATGTAGATCACCTCCGTCGAATCAAACGGCCCGGCCGAACCCCCGACCGGGCCCCAATCCGGCCCTACCCGCGTCGCAGGGCGCACACGCCAGCGGCAGCGGCACAGGGAGCTGACACCCCTGCCACCTTTTGTTCAGCTTTTCATCTCACATGGCACCCCGGCCTGGCCAAAACCGACAGCATGGGCTGCCGTGGGGAAGGAAAAAATAAAGCATGTCTGCGGCGCAGGAGGGACAAAAACGCCGACAGCATTTTGTACGACACACCCCCTTTTTCTCTCCGATCACGCTCCAATATCCAGCTCTACATTCATTATAGAAACTGTATACACTGGTTGGCCTGGTGCCGGCCGGTCGGCCCAGTCCGTGGCCTGGAGGAGCAGGACAATCAGGCGCTCGGTAAGCTCCAGCTCCAGCTCCCACAAGGGGGCTAGGACATGGCCGGCCGGGCTGGATGGAATCTCCACATTCCCCGGATTGTTGACCGAGCAGCGCGGCCGGCCCGGAGGGGTGTAACGTCAACTACCTCGGCACCTCCCTACCTACAATACAGTAAGTACTGTGCAGTACAGCGGTCACGGACCAACTTCAGGGCCGTTGGATTGATTTCCGGGTTTGTTGCACCAAATAGGCAGATCCCAGAAAGGGGTAAAAATACCATGATGAGAGGAGGAAGGGTACACAGTAAATCACACATCGATCACTAAACAGGAAACATGATCAACGAGTAGAACAAATTTCCATTTTCAGTTTCATCTCGGATTCCATCCCACCCCTCTCTCTCCACAACGTCGGTTTCCAATGGTAGTTCCTTTCCTATCCTCGGTGTGATTGGTACCTTGGGCACTCGCACCCCATCACCACCACCAACACACTCCAACTCCCCAAACCATGCCACCACCCCTCAACTCGCGCTATGTGAAACTCCACCCATGACTGTCTCCTCGCTCCAAACAATGACACGCAGCGTTTGTAACACTCGGAAGCCACTGTGTACTGTACCCGTTCTTGGTAAAGCGAACGAACGAACGAGAGAAGGAAAAACTGGTATATTCAACCGACCAACCCCACGCCGGACCAGCAACAAGAAGAACAACCCAACACCCCCTTTTCTTCCTCCACCCCTTCCTTTTTCTGCCCCCGCTCTTCCAAGGAAACACCATCCGCTTTTCTTTTCCTGATCGCACCCTCCTTCCCCCCCCCCCGCGTGGCCTGACACACCACTGGCCAGGCCAGGCCCATGCCCGACCGACCGACCGGTATATCAATCAGCATTATATTATGATGAGCTAGAACAACAAGTCAGCAAAACAGTCGATCAGCCAACCAAGCACAGGCACCACTACCAAGAAATCTCAACCAAAAAGCAAAGAGAAAGGAAGACAGAAAGAGAGAGAAGTAAGGCAGTAAAGAGGAGAAAGAGAGCACGAGAAAGAGAAAGAAACCACCGCAAGAGTCCTTAACAACCCAACCCCGGAAGCAAGAAGAAGCAGTAACAAACTCACCTCAATCAACTTCTCTGTCAACCCAAAACAATTCCTATCCTGCTGCTCCACCGACGACGCCGAGGCAAGGTTAAACGAGCAGCTGCGCCAGAGCCCCGCAAACCCCATCCCCTCCAAGACCTCATTCAGCGCCGCGGCGGCGCTCTCGTTGAGCATGGCGCCCGCGAAGCGCGGGTTCGACGTCAGCGTCTGCAGCAGCGCGTGCGCCGCCTCGAGCGTGGCCGACGCCTGGCAGTGCAGCAGGATGTCGTCGAGGAGGGCGATGATGGGGGCGCATCTACATACACAGACGTAATCAGCGGGCCGTAGACATATGTAATGAAAAGGGGGGAGGAAAAGGGAGGTGGAGACATACAAACGCATAACAACCGCCGGCCGCCCCAGCGCGATCCGGTTGAGCCACTGCAGGCTGCGGTTCTGCACCGCGTCCTCCAGATACTGGAAATCGACCAACTCAATGGCAGTATTCAACAACAAATCCTTGTCTTTCAGCTGCGCCAGGTCCAGCTCCGCGCGCAGGCTGGCCGGGTCCGCCAGGCCCGCGGGGCTGACGTTGATGCCCGCCGCCCAGAGGTGCTCGCGCAGCTCGTCGGTCGACGCCGTGCGCGCCAGGATGAGCGCCATGTACGGCGACGCCGCGAGGTCGTGGATGTTCCGCTCCGCGCGGCTGGTCGCGCCCCCTGCCGTGGTGCCCTTGCTGGGGATCGTCATCTCCAGGAACGTAGACAGGACGCGTAGCGCCGTGGTCTTGGTGACGCCGTCGGTTAGCCCGCGCACCAGACACGCGCACGCGGCGTAGTGGAAGTTCTCGCTGTTAAAGTGGATCCCGTAGGCGTCGTCCAGCGGGAGTGCCGCCTCCTCGAGCTGGTGCCGGCCCTGCAGCAGGTACGGCACCACCTTGTCGCCGCCGCCGCGCATGTCACCCGTCGTGCTGATGTTGGTGAGCACCGCTTCGAGGAACATGGCTGTGCAGTTGAACAAGTTCGACGGCACCAGCCGCAGCAGCGAGATGGCGAGCCAGAAGAGCTGCAGGCCGTAGCGCGAGGCCGACGGCAGCTTGGCCATCATCTTGGACAATGAAGTAACAATCGCAACAAGCATGTCACTGTTGCTGTCCTCGCCGAAGCGGCCGACGCTGTTGCGCAGCGCGACAAGCACCTGGTACAGCAGGTCGTCGTCAACCTCCTCGCGCGCGAGGCAGCCCATGACGGTGAAGGCGCGCGGCTGGATGGCCGGGTTGTTCTGGAACGCGGTACTTGCAACGAGGCTCATCCAGCGAGAGCGCCAGGCGTTGGCCATATCGACCGAGGGCGCCGCAACGGAGCACGTCTCAAACAGAATAGTGGCCAGGTTCTCCGTCGCCGCCAGCGTCGGCCCGGCCTCCTGGTTCGTCGAGATGGACGCGCCGTCGCGCATGAACGTGACCGAGTTGACAAAGATGTCATTCTTGGGATCCGACAGCGTCTCGAGCGTCGCCCGCAGCTTGTTCAGCCTGTCCTCGTCGAGCGCAAACGACGTGCACGCCGAGTGGATCGAGTTGATCAGCAGGCGGTGAACAACCACCCTGACATCCGGCATGCCCGTGTTGGCAAGCATGGTGACGACGTGGAAGATCTCGGGCAGGTACATCTGAGCCTGCACGCCGCTGTCAAACGACAGCGCCAGGCAGAACTGCAGCAGCACGCAGATCTCGTTCCACACGGCATTGTCGGGCAGGTACTTGGTCGGCCTCAGCGACGACCGGTTCAGCGCCTTGCGCAGGCGCGAGATGATCCTGCCCCGCAGGGTAACCGTGCCGATGGCGTTGGCAATCGAAGTCAGCGTCTCGGTTTGGTCGTCCTCGAACCCAAGACTGAGCGCAGCCTTGATGATCTCCTCGAGGAAGATGTCCAGCAGCACCCCATCCTGGTAAATGACGGGCCACACCGACTGTTCCAGTGCAAAGGTCAGCGTCGGGTCCGACAGCGCGACATCGATCAGCTTCCTGAACAGCGCGGCAATCTTGTCCCGCGCCTTGTCGCTCTCGACCTCGCCCGCCAGCAGCGACGTACGCAGCCCCGGGATCCAGGGTGCCATGTACGCCAGACTCAGGGGCTTCTGCTCGTCCAAGAAGCTGTCCCACCCGACAAAGAACTCATTCAGAAAATCTGCCGTCAGCTGCGGCTCCGTCTGCGCCAGGCTCTTGCTGATCTTGATGATGAACTGCGACGGGTCCAGCGGCACCGAGATCTCCCTAGTGCTCATGAGCCGGGACGTGGCCGTGAACTTGAACGCCTTGCACAGGGCACTCAGCAGGTTGTACGACGACAGCCTCAAGACAGGATCGGGAGTAGCGAGGTTTGTCAGGGCCAGATTCAGCAGCGTCCCCGGGACGTCCTGCGGCCGGATAAGCCGCTCAAACGACTTTGTCGCCCTCGTGTCCTTGGCGTATTTTGCCTTTGCGGCGCGAATCGCCTGTAGGACGTCGGCCTTTTTGGGACTGGTGAAGTACATGACGATCTTGCCGTTGTCGGCCCGGAGGCCGAACGCCGAGTCATCCTCGGTCTGGATCGAGGTGGGCGCCTCGTCGACATCGCCGAGCCGGAAGATGTCGTTGACGGTCGTGCTCAGGCGGAAGCCGGGCACCTCCTGTTTCTTGGTCGTGGTGACCTGCACAAACTGGCTGCCAACCTTGATGACAACATCAACCTTGCCCTTGGATTTCGATAGCCTAGTGATCGGTTGGAACACATAACGGGTATCTGTCACCACGCTGATCGTCTCCTTGGGAAGATGCAACTGGCTGAGATGGAAATGCGCCTGCAGGTCCTGCAGGCTCCCGATGAGGTGATACTCAACGTTCGCCGGGCTAAACACACTCGTCTCGTTCTTGGCAGAGACGCGGAGAATCCGCCTGAAGCACTTCTTCGACGCGCTATTCATGTTGTAGATGTATATGCGCGTGAGTTGCCGGGACAGTTCCCTCGGCGTGAGCAGTTCCAGCTTCTGGAACAGCTCGTCCTTGGGCTCATTCTGCCCGTTGTAGTAGGTAGAGTCGATGAGCAGGCCAAAGGGCCGGTGCCACAGCCGGCTGGCAATCTTGAGGTAGCAGTAGATTAAAGTGTCGTAGTCGATCGACTCGCCGTCGATGTTGCGCAGAATGATGCAGATGATGGACAGCCCGTCCTTGCTCTCGCCGCCGTCGTACACGGCGCGGGCCGTGAGGAAGGACTCGGTGCTCCGGAAGGCATTGCGGAGCATAAAGTCCTGGAACCTGGAGTAAGACGGCGGGCTGTTTGCCGAGATCTGCGGCCGGTTCCACGTCACAGCCAGGGGCGGCGGACCGAGGTTCATGATGAGGTTCCGCAGGGGCTCCAGCACGGGCGATCGACTCCGCGTCGACTCGGCCGGCGACCGCACAAACTCCCTCTTCTCCTTGGCGGCCAGCCGCTGGCGCACGTGGTCCCAATGCTCGTACAGAAACCTGTGGAGGGCCACGCACGAGCCAAACTCGAACGACTCGCCCCTATCAACCGTCTCCATTTCAGTTGGCGGGACCTGCGCGAGCCGTCAGCAAAGCATACCCCCAACGACAACCAACCACCACCAAACTCACCGAGATCTCCCGCAGAAAGGTCGTAACCGTGTAGATATTGTCAGTCAAAAAGTCAATCAGCGGAAACATGTACGGCTCCTTGGCGCCAAAAAGCACGTTATTCGCCAGGTTTTGGATGACCTTGGCGATGAGCAGCAGCCCACGACGCATCTCCTTTGACGGCGGCGTCGACACCAGGCCTTCGACCTCGGGCGAAACAATAGCCGGGCAAAAGAAGCGCAGGAAGATGAACGCCCCAACGGCCGTGTACTTTGCGTCGGGGAACCGCTCCACGACCGCTTCCGAGATCTGCGCATTGTCAGCACGAACCCCAATAGAGATCTCCGGCTTCAACATACGATACTGCAAATTTTGCGAAACGACGCCGGAATGCTCGACGACGAGGCGCAGATATTATCGATAAACACCCGCGCCACTATCTGCAGGTTGTTCGCGTTGGTCTGCAGTTCCTCGGGCGAGCTGACCCTGGTCGGATCCAGCTCCAGACTCAAGTCCTTGGAAGTCATCATGAGCCTATCCACGACATTCTGCAGCGTGTCCTTGAGGTAGCCGACGCCCTTCCACTTGGCGTAGATGGACAACATCTTGGTGGCCACGCACGTCCGCCGGAGCAGCTCGGACTCGTGTTCTGCGGTGCTGTCAGTCGAAGAGCCACTGAGATATTGTCGACGGATAGCCCACCTGTCTCCTCAATCTCCTGTTTTATCAACGCCTCAAGCAGCTCAAAGCTCGCCCCCCTCGCCTCAAAGATATTCAGCAGCGAGATGGTGAGCTCATCCACCTCATGACTGGGACAGACAGCGCTCATGGCCGCGGCCAAGCCCGGATCACTCGTGAGGAGCTGCCCACCCGGTTGGTTAGCCATTTCCTTCCCAGCCGCTCCCCACTAGAAAAGTCGAACTGACCTCCAACAGCTTATCGTACTTCTCATTCACGGCCGCATCACTCAAATTGTTGAACTCGGTCCCCTGGACAAGAATGTTATACAATACCCTGACAAACGCGGTCCTGATGTCCGGGTTCTCATGGTACCCGATGCTCAGCGAGTGCTTGAGCCCGACATCGATATTGGCGCTGAGAAGGTTCGACAGGATGGTGATGGCCAGATCCGACGTCGACGCCTCCGTAGTCGTGCCGCCACTACCGCTGGAGCCAAAATGGTGCTGGCCATGGTAGCCGTGGTGTTGGTCCCCCGCGCGGCCGAGATCGGCTCCGTTGAAATCCATGTTGAGGAGCGAGAGGAAGCGGTTAAAGTACTGATGAAACATCTGCGACTTGTGCTCACTCATGCCGACGTCGGTCTGCCCGTCGCCCGGCTGGAGGGGTAACCTGAACGTGAGCGTGGAAAGGGAGCGGAGACAGGCCTTGTCAAGGTCGCGCTGGACGCGGATCATCTCGTCCTGGCGGCCGCCGGCTTGAGGCGCGGAATCACGGGGAGAGCGCGGTCGGGCGATCCAACTAAAGATGTACTCGAGCAGCTGGTTGCGGACCCGCACGTCGTCGCGCAGGTTAAGCTGCTCCTTACGCTTGGTCACTGCTTCGACGAGCTGGCAGATCTTGATCTTGACGCGGAGGCTGTTGGGTGTGTCGGCGACGCCGTCGAGACTCTTGGCAAAATTGAGACAGAGGGCGCCGAGGTGGAGGCTCGATGCGGCGCCAAGATCTGACGGCGTGTCAAGCCGCTCAACGAGGGCCTTCAGGAGCGAGGAGGACTGCTCGGCAAAGATGATGTCGTTATCCTGTCCCTTGACGCTCGGCTCGAGGGCGCCAGCGAAGAGCACGTCGAGCTCTGTCTCGAGCGCCTTGAACAGGGGCTGGAACAGGGATGGCGGCACCTCGGAGGAGAGGACCTCCCTCATGGTCTCGCGGACCCGGACGTTGGCGCAAGCCAGCAGCTGGATGCTCAACCTGAGATAGCGCGTCAGGAGCGGTTCCTCGTGGTTCCCAGACGACAGCCGGTCGATCCACTTTAGCCCGCTGATAGCAGGCTCCTCGAGGTTGGTGGCCTGCTCGGCGGTACAGATGCCTCCCAGCGAGGCGAGAAAGCCCGAATAGTTGCGCCACTCGGCCACCATCCTCTCCGTGACGGCCTGGCCAGCGCCCGCCTGGGAAATCTCCATGGAGAGCTGCAGCCACTTGTCAAAGACGAACTCCCAGGCGTCGAGTATGCCGGCGCTGGGATACTGCATGCGTCTCAGGAGCGCCCTGATTCTCTTCTGGAAGGCGACAATGCCGGTGAACCTAAAGTCACGCGACGAGATCTCGCCAAAGATCTCGGCGTTGCGGAGGAGGGTCAGCGACGACTTTGCTGTCGCAGGAGCATTGTCAATGAGGCGGCATTCGTCGAGGAAGGTGCCGATGCATGAGATGACTGTTTGGCAGGCCTCCATGTCAGCCGAGCAGAGGGAGACCAGGAAGAGCTTCTCCAGCTTGCTGGATGCAGCAGTCCGCTCGGGCACGTCATCGGAAGTTTGGCCCAGCTCCTACTCAAGGTCAGCAAAACCGCCAAAGAAAACATTGGGGTCTAATTTACATACCGGGATCGACGTCAGGAGAAGTAACCTCGACTCAAGGTACCCATTGATAGACTTGAGCGCCTCGGCGGTGCAGGGCAGCCTAGCCCTGTCACAGATGGATATGAGAATGAGCGACCTGCTCTCCGTTAGCCCCTACCCATATTCTCCGGTCAAGTCACAACAAAACATACGTCAACCTCCAAAACTTCGTTTTGAACGCCTTCGACCCCAGGCCCTTGGACGCCCTCAGGGTCGACAGAACCCCCTCCTTAGCAAACAAGCGTTTCGCGACGCCGGCGGCCAGCCGTCTGACCGACTCGTCAGCAGCGATGATGCACGAGATGAGCGCGCCCAGATTCTCCTCGTAAAACTGGTCGCGCTCACCGCGGTCGGCGGGCGGGCCCTCAAACAGGGTCATGGGCGAGGCGTCGAGGAAGCTGAGGATGTTGCACACCATGCTGATGGACGGTGCGCTCTCGACCGCCTTGCGCTGGGCGCTCAGTTCTTCAATGTACCCGTCGGCTAGGAGGTCGGCCATGGTCTCGGAGAAAAGTCAGCAGCCGCCAGGACAGACGCACACAGACAGCAGAGCGCTTACCTGCAACTGCCCCTGGATAAAGGCACTCGCGGTCGTGAAAAGGGGCTGATACTTTTGGCTGTTCCCCAGCCGCGCAAAGTGGGCGCACGCCTGGATAACGGCAATCTTGAAGCTGTGCGGCGCCGAGGACGAGAGACAGGACACGGCGAGCGACTCGACCGAGTGCTCAAAGTTGAGATGCGACAGCGACACAAACGCGGCCGTCATGATATCCTGCTCGTACAGCACGCCCTCTGCGCCGGGCGCGAAGCGCCTGAAGACGGCGTCGCGCACCTCGTCCTGCACGTCCATGGCGTAGCTCATCAGCGCCGAGTCGCTCTCGGCATCAAAGTGGCGCGCGGCCCTGAGCAGCAGCACCAGGCAGTAGGCGGCCTGCTCGTTGCGATTGCGGAGCGCCTTCCTAAGCCCGTCCAGAAACTGCACCTTCTTGGCGATGCCGGCCCCCTTGGATTCGCGCATGTTGCTGGCCACCTCAAAGACATCCGGCTGCAGGAACAGCAGCGTCATCTGCATGGGAAACATGAGCGCCTTGTGGCGTCCATTGTCGCCAATGGTCAAGGTCATATCGAACAGGGTATCAGGCGCAGTCTCGCGGCGCTTGGGGCTGCTCATCGAGTGCAGCTGGACGAACTCGGCCGGGTACCTGTCCAGCCAGCGGGTGATGATCTGGGGCATGACGACGGCGATGGTGTTTTGGAAGGACTTGCGGAAGTGCAGGAAGCTGGAGCAGAACTCCTGCACGACGAGGCTCAGCTTCTGGCTGTCGACCCAGAAGGACGAAACGAGGCGCATCATGACGAGGGCGGCGCGCTCCTCCTCGGCCGCGGCAGTGTTTGGCGCGGCGGGGCCCTGCGTGGCCACGCTGTTGCGGGCCGCGTACATGATGGTCCGGAAAAACTCAAAGGCGGCGGGCCAAGTGGACGCGGTCACATATTCCATTATGAGCTTGATGTTTGCCTCGATGGCGCCGGCGTGCGCTTGGAGCAGGCTGCGGGTTTCCGGGGCCTCGCTGGACGAGGCCGAGAGCGGCGTCCGCGTGGTCTCCTCGAGGGCGGGGGTGGTTACGTGCTTGGCGGACGAGTCGTCGAGTATCGCGCGGGCCGGGAGCGAGTAGCCATCTGGGATGGGCTCGAAGAGCACCTTGATGACGTCGAATATGCGGTTGAGCTGCACGTCGCTGAGGGCCTGGGGTGGGTAGAAGGCGGCGCGCTGGGCCGGGGACAGGGGGCCATCGGACACGGGGGACGAGCTCGACCTGTCGCTGGGGCCCTTCATGCGGTACCAATTGCTGGCGCAGCAGTCGGCGATGAGCTCGAGGACGTAGAGTTCCGAGAGGAGCACATGGGGCGGGTGGGAGAGGACGGTTTTGTAGGGGCGGACGAGGTCCTCGAGCAGGGTCAGGAGGGCGTCGAGGATGAGGCTGATGGAGGACGCGCCGATCTTGACGAGCGTGGCGCGGGTGATGGAGACGATGTCGTCCTGGGAGAGGTCCTGGGTCGGCGTGCCGGTGCGGTGGGGGAGCTGTCGACGGCACCGTCAGCATCCACATGCATTGATCCATCCATCACCTCATACACACACGACACAGCCATTGGCACTGGGGACGGCAGAGAGAAGAGGGAGGAGAGCACGCACTCTCGTGGTCAGCCTGTCCACCAGGCAGCCTACCAGGCCCGCGTCGCCGTTCATTGTGCGTTGACAAGAGCAGGACCAGGCCGGCGCCTTCTCATGGTTGAACTCGGGGTATTATTCTCTGTCCTTTTTTTTATTTTTTTTATTGACCGTTGCCCGTGGCAGGGGATCGACACGTCGTGTTCGTGCGTGAAACGGTAGCGCCGCGCGGAAAGCCGGTCTTGCGGCAGCCGTCGGGAGGTAGGTGGCTACCTGAGATAGAAATAGCTAGCTGGGTCGGGGTGCTGGCGTCCCTGGCGACGAGACGGAATTGGGAGCTGGGAAATGGAGACGGCGAGGTTTTTGCTGAGCTTGGCTTGGGGTTTGGTTTGTTCAACAGTTCGACACGGGGGCGCACTTGCCGGGTTGCGGATTGCGGCAGGCGCTGCGGGGAGAGAGCCACGCCAACCTAACCGGAGCGGGGACCCCTACCACTCCCGGTCCACCATCTCCTCCGAGCTCCCTGCCCTGTGGGCCCCCCGGCACGACACCACCACGAGGCCGCACACCGCCCGCACCTAGCCTCGGCCTCGAATTAAATAAAGGCTAGTTTGGTTCGTTAACATTAGCACAAGCCCAACGCCGTGGGGGTTTGTGGAGAGGCAATTTCGCAAGATGGTAGGCATCAAGTCCACTCACCTAGCCTAACTCGTCCAGGTTGGGAATGCAAGACGTTAGTTGCGGACTTGTCTTATTTCCGAATCCCCTCTCTTCCTAGGAACCAATACAACGGATGCCCTGATGCAACCCTCGCTGTCTGCCGAAAGGATACTACCGGCCTTCGTCCATCTGGGCAGTCCGCAATGGGCCAACCCGGCAGTTATCATAACCTTCACAACATTTGGCATGGAAGATAGTGAAACGAAAGATCAATAAAACAATGCATTTCTTCTTGACATTTTCCTCCATAAACTCCATCATCAAAGACCTAGCCGAATCCGAGCGTATAGCACGACAATATCTCTACAACCATCCCGCAACACGCCCCCTACTGCCTATATCCCCGCGAATCGCGGTAGTCCCGATTGTTGCCACCACCATGCCTGTTGTCGTGGCGCCGATCCTGGCCCTGGCCCTGGCCTTGGGGCGGACGGTACTGTCCCTGATAACCTCCCTGATGGCCGCCGCCCTGGTACCCTCCATGCTGCGGCGGTCCGGGTGCATAACGGTCATTCCGGTAGTTCTGGCCGCCGCCATATCCCTGGTTGCCGTACCCTTGGTTGTAACCACCCCCGCCAGCGGTGTGAGCGGGGGGCGGGGGCGGAGGCACGCCGATGCCGAACCCGGGATATCCGGGCGGCGGGGGCGGCTGCCATGATTGCTGGGGAGCGTGCTGCTGCTGGTGGCCGCCATAGCCGTTGCCATATCCACCACCACCACCACCACCACCGCCGCCGCCGCCACCGTAGCCGTTTCCATAGCCGCGATCCTGATGCTGGTAGCCCCCGCGACCACGTCCACCTCCGCCGCGAGGAGGCCCGCCCGCATAGTTGATCCTGTCTCCGCGTCCGCCGCCGCCGCCATAATTGTTCTTCAGCGGCACGCCTCCGAAGCTCCTCCCGGCACCTCGCCCCTTGCTCCTGACAAAGTCGACGTCACTCCTGTCAAGGGCAGGCGTGGGCATCTTCAGGCCGCGGAGAAGCATCGACTTGTGAGTGTGGGAACTGCTCGGCATAACGTAGTGCACGCTGTTGATGTCTTAGCGACATGATACTCGGATTAAAGCTCTGACAGAAAAGCAAAACATACCTGAGTGACCTGTCGAAATCGACGTCTGGCATGGTGTTCCGCTCCAGTGGGTACGAAAGCGAGCCGTGCGGGACGTAGCCCTCAATCTTCTCGACCTTGCCGGCGAGACCATCGCTCCGCTTGGGGTCCAGCTTGAAGCTGAGCCCGTCTTGCTTCTTGGAGTAGAAGTGGGACGTGACGTCCTCATAGAGACCCGGATGGGCATCCGAGAGCAGAAGGACCTCGTGGCCCGGCGCGTTGCGCGCTTGGTCTTCGGGGCTCAGAAGATGGGCCTTGGTCTCCATGGCGGAGAGCAGACGCGGCATCTCGATGAAGGGCAGAAGCGCAATGCCCTGCCAGGACATCTTCTTACCGTTCAGGTCAATGTCAAAATCTTCCGGGTAGAAGTCGAGGATCGGGCTGTCCTCCTGCGTCATCAGGTCATGGAACACCTCCGGGATGGCATGGCGCGAGGCCGCCGGAAGCACGCTCATGAGCTGCTCAAAGGGGCGCGATATCCTGCCCTTCTCAAAGCTGATGGTCATCTTGCCCAGGTCAACAAAGTCAGCCGCGAACGGGGCGTAGTGGTAGGGGTAGAACCACTCCCACGACGGGCAACCCTGGAAGTAGTACATCAACACCCAGGCGAGGCCCTCGACGTACGCCCGGGCAACCTTGTGCCGGAAGGCAATGTCCTTGGGGTCCACTTTGAACTTTTGCTCATAGTAGCGGTCGGCGTAGCCCTCTTCCCAGAGCCTGACCGTGTCGGTCGGGCCCTCCTCGCTCGAGGCGGCAGCAGGGACTTCGGTCTCCGAAGTGGCATCTGTGGAGCTAGCGGCGTCCTCCTCAATGAGCTCCGCCTTGCGTTTCCCGAGGGCCGAGGGCGGCGTCTTGGCTGTATTGTCTTCCTCCTTGGACTCGTCGCCATCGGGCTTGTCCTGGGGTTGTGCCATCAGGCCCTGGATCTGGCTCTTGAGCACGCTGGCGGCGCTCTTGTTGGCCACATTGGCCTGGTCAACCGCACGGCGGTTCACTACCATATCGTGGGTGATGACAGGTTTGGGGATGCTTGCAACCGGAAACAGATTCATCCCCGGGGGCGGCCCATTCGCCTCTGGCGCGCCCCTTCGTCCCCTGCCGCTGAGCGGCGAGTCGTGGGCTCCGCCTCTGTGATTACCTTGCTGGTTCAGCTTGCGTCTCTTGAAGCTGGCCTCCCGGCGATCTTCGGTCTCCTTCCGCCTCCGGAAGATGGAGTCCTCCTGTTTGGCCAGGCCACTGAGGATGTACTGTGCGCGCTCGAGGTCCACATGTCCGTCCTTGGTCACATATCCACCCATGACGGGGAGGTTGTCTTTCCAGATGGCCATGAGGGTCTCGATGCCGTTCTCTCTGATTTCGAGAGCAGGCAGGTGGGGCAGGAAATCATTTCCGACGAAGAAGCACATGAAGACCCAGTCGTCGATGGCGCGCTCGAGATCCCAGCGGAAGGGGAGATTGGGGATGTTCAGCTCAATGGCAAGATACTCACGCAGGATCGAGACATGGAGCCAGATGAACGGCTTCAGGGGCTCGGCGTTCTTCTTCTCGTCAAACTCGCCGGTTTTCTCCTTGGCCTCACCTCTGCAGTTCCTCTCGTCGTGGCCTGTCTGGCCGCAGAGCTTGCACATCCTAGCTTTGCCCTGCTGGAAGAAGACATCCTCACGGAGGACACGGAAATGCGGCTCGTGGGTGGCAAGCCCCAGCATGATGAGATCGGCGTCGAGGCCGTAGATGACGTGACGGGTGTTGGGATCGTGCTCCGGCGAGTTGCGCTGCGAGCGGACAAAGTTCATGATCTTGTGCTCACCCTCGCCCGGCACCGTGGCATCCGAGATGATGACCTTCATCTTGGCCCACGCGGGGTCCGTGTTGAGCTTGTAAGCACACCAATACCGCAGACTCGCGGCGAGAATGTCCATGAACGGCGTGCCCGGCGTGATCGAATTGGAGTCGAACGCCTTCTTGACAACAGTCTCGACCGGCTCCTCCTTGGCAGTGCTGCCCTTTTCTTTCTGGAGCATCTTGAGCAGCTGTTGCTTGTCCTCCTCCTTTTCCTTGGCGTCCTGGGCAGCGCGGAAACGGCGGGACCGCTGCTGGTTCATTTTCGCTCGGGGCGCGACACCATCTATCGCGGATTAGCATCAAATTGTGGTTGGGGTAGGTAGGGCAGGGCATTGCGCAGGGCAGAGCTTACCGACAGCAATCATGAGCAGCTTGCGCGGGCGGACCATGTTGACGACGCGCTCGGTGTACTTGAACACCTCAATCATCATCTCCTCCTCGTCCTTGGGCGCCGGTCTGTCCTCGGGATGCGAGCATGGATGGACAATGCCGTTCATGTCGAGGTAGAGGTTGTCGAACTCCTCGCCATTTGGGTTGGGTTGTGTCGTGTCGACCGGAACGACGGAGCCATCTTCCATAACAAGGGGCTTCTCCTCGACGACGGGCGATATGATCTTGGGGTATTTGGTGGAGAGCCACCTGAAGGCAGCCGGAATACCCATGGTGAAGGATTCGCGGAAAGTCCAATAGGCAGGTTGTCGAAGTCGGTAAGTCGGTTGGAAAGCGGTCAATGGTCGTGGCTAGCCGGGGCTAGCTATTGCAAAAAGCGGCGCCTGGTGTACGTTTTTGATGGAAAGCGTCGCGACGTTTGTGCACATGGGGTTGTGGTGTCAAGTGGTCGAGGACACGAGATGGTTCGGGGAGAGTCTTGGTCGGTTGCGCTGTTCGTCGAGTCGACACCGAGCCGTCGAAAACGGGCAGGTTGCTAACAAAGACAAATCGCGATTGTTCCTCCTTGCAGGGGGCAGCGATGCAAGAAAACCGCCCTCTTTGACCCAGGTTCCAAAACTGGCCGGGGTGGTCGGTTGTTTAAAAAAGACAAAAAGGTGATGCGCGACAAAGCCTGCGCGTTTCGTGGTTTGGGGCGAGAAGGCGCTGACGAAAATCCAGCCACTCATGGAAAAGTGGCCAAGGCTTTGAATCTGAATCACATGGAAATACGGTAACAATACGAGCATGGAAACATTGAACTCGAACAGTTGAGCAGGTGGGTCCACTTTAATTTACGGAGCTCACTGCACTGCATCGTGGCCGATCAGTCCCCACCGCATTCTCCAAGCTTCAAGACACCCACAACGGCGGGCTGCGGACACCTATCCACAGTCACGACATACGCGAAACCGGCGACGGAAAGAAATATTGGGCATTGGCGAGACGACATCATATTTCGCCGCCTTCCGACCTACGACCGCAACACTCGACGACCAAGATTTGAGCAAGACCCAACCGAGAAGGCGAAGTTCACGGACAACTACCTGGTAGTCGATTACTGCCGCAAGATATAGCCGATGCTCCTCCATGGCAGCTCATAACACACGGCCTCTCCCTCGCCCCCAGCCGACGCCATGTCCATGTTCTCGACCATCACGACCGCGCCGGCCAAGCAGTCGGTGAGCGAGACCATCCCCGTGCTCAGCGGCCGCCTGAGCACCGCGACCCTGCTCGAAGACCGCCGCGCCGCCATCCTCGGCCTGCGCAGCTTTGCGAAGCAGTACCCCGCCTCGGTGGCCTCGGGCGCCCTGCGCAGCCTGATCGGCAGCCTCAGCCGCGATGGCGAGGACGTCGACACGGTCAAGGTGGCCCTGGAGACGCTGCTGATGCTGTTCAGCCCGGACCCGGACAGCCCCGAGGCCTCGGAGGAGATTGCCCTGTGGGTGGCCGACGAGTTTACACAGCGCCACGAGAACATCGCGTTGCTGCTGGGCTTCTTGGGGAAGGAGAGGACAGACTTCTACTCGCGGCTTTACTCGCTGCAACTGCTGTCGGCTATCCTGTCTGCGCGGACCGAGAGGACCGAGGAGTCCATCGTCAATACGAGCGACGGCATCCCGCGCCTCGTGGCGGTGCTCGAAGATCCAAGGGAGGCCGTCCGCGACGAGGCCATCGGGCTGCTCACGGACCTCACGCCGACGTCCAATGTGATCCAGAACCTGGTCACCCTCGAGAAGGGGTTTGCGCCAATATTCGAGATCATCGCCAACGAAGGCGGTCTCGCGGATGGCGCGAGGGTCGTGGAGGACTGTCTGATTCTGCTTGCCAACCTGCTCCGGCTGAACCCCTTGAACCAGACCATGTTCCGGGACATGGGGCACGTTGCGGGGATCAGCCTGCTCTTGAGGGACGCTTACAAGGGAGGCGAGGACGGCCAGGAGGTCGCACGGTGGGTGGAGGTCCAGCGCAACAGAAATGTATACGCCATGCTCGCCGTCATACGGCTGCTCCTTGTGCCCGGCGCAGCGGGGACGCCCCTGAACCAGGAGGCGTTTGTGGGGGATCTAGTAGCCAGCGGACGTACCCGCGCGCGAGGCGGCCCCGTCCTCGGGAATACTCTCCAGATCGCATTCTCCCACGTGGCCGAGCTGCCGATTAAATCAGAAGCACTACTAGCCTGCGCAGACATGATCAGGGGTAACGCCGACGTTCAAGCGAGGTTTGCCGGTTTTCAAGTCCCGTCGCCGCTCGCCGACCCAGTCGCCAACGGACAGGGCCCTCAAACGAATGGCGTTCCCAAGGTCTACATCATCGACGGCCTCTTGGATCTCGTCCTAGCCGTGAATTCGCTGCCGGCGTTCGACCTGCGGATGGCTGCCTGCACGTGCCTCAGGGCCTACTTCTACAAGCACGCCGAGATCCGAATGCACTTCCTCGACCATGCAGTCCGGACGCACAAGGCACATGCTGACGAGCTCACCAATGCCCTCACAATCCTCCTGCAGCCGAACCCGGAGGCGGCCACGGCAGATCCATACAGGTACTGGTTCGCCGCCGTGCTCATGCTCCACCTCCTGCATGACAACCCCGAGACAAAAGCGCTGGCCATGAGCGTCACCGAGGGCGACGAAGCCAGCGGCGAAGAAGTCGTCACGAGCATCCAGACCATGACGGCGCACCTGCTTAGCAGCGTCGCCAAGTCGGAGGATCCACGCATCAGCATCGGCTACCTGATGCTGCTCCTGTGCTGGCTGTTCGAGGACCTCGAGGGCGTCAACGACTTCCTAGGCGAGTTCACAAACCTCCAGGGGCTGATCCAAGCGGCAATCGAAAACCCCAACGGCGACGCGATGGTCCAAGGCTTGAGCGCGATGCTGGCAGGCGTCGTCTACGAGTTCTCAACCAAGGACTCGCCCGTGCCACGCACCAAGGTCAGAGAAATGATCATGTCGCGCATGGGCCGCGACCGCTACGTCGACAAACTCTCGAGACTTCGCTCCCACCCGCTGATGCGGGACCACGAGGTCATGTCGCAGAAACTCGAGCTGGGCCCCGACCAAAAACTCCCCGACGTTTATTTTGATGACACCTTCGTCGAGTTCTTCAAAGACAACTACAGCCGCGTCCTGCGCGCCATCGACCGCGACCCGGACTCGGAAACCTCCATCATCACCAACGGCATCCAAAAGGGCGTCTCCCGCAAGCTCGTCGACGCCCTGCGCGCCGAAGCAGCCGAAAAGTCCCTCGCCCTCCAAGAAGCCCACACGCAAACCGCCTCCCTCGCCGAACAACTCGCACAGGAACAAACCGCCCACCTCCAAACAAAAACCCTCCTCTCGGCGGACCTCACCCGCACAAACGACCTCGCCACGACCCTCCGCCAGCAACTCTCCACCAAGGACACAGCCATCCAATCCGCCGAAGCCGCCACGACGGCCCTCACCCGCCAGCTGGCGCACGAACAGCAGGAGCACCAGCGCAGCCGCGCCGAGCTCGCCCGCCTCAAGAGCGCCAACGACGCGCTGCAGCGCGCGCACGCGCAGGAAATCGCTGCGCTACAGACACAGCTCCGCACGCGCGAGGAGGAGCTGCAGAGGCAAGTCGACGCCGCCAAGAAGAGCGGCGAGCAGGAGGCGGAGCGCGCGCGGAGGCGCGCCGAGGCGGAGAAGGCGGATCTGAGGGCGACGATTAGCAGGTTGGAGGTGGATGTTATGAAGGCCGGGAAGGCGAGGCAGGCCGCGGAGGGGAGGGTTGGGGAGTTGGAGGGGTTGGTGAAGAAGGGGGAGGAGAGGGTGGCGGAGGTGGAGAGGGGGTTGAGGGGGAAGGGGGAGGAGGTTAGGATGATGGAGGAGAGGGCGGAGGTGGCGGAGGGGACGGCTGAGGCGGCCGAGGGGAGGGTTAAGGTGGCGGAGGGGAGGGTGAAGGAGGTTGAGGGGGAGGTGGAGGTGTTGAGGGGTAAGATTGGGAAGGTCGAGAAGGAGGCTAGAGAGGCGAGGGAGAAGGTTAAGCAGAAAGAGGAGGAGAGGGTGAGTGCACAGGGCGAGCTGGATGACATGCTGGAGGTGTTTGGGGATTTGGAGGAGAAGGTTACCAAGTACAAGGTGAGTTGTGATACCCTGTGGACTTGGCGGTGGTGGTGTACTAACGGAGGGTGTAGGAACGGCTCAAGGCGCTGGGCGAGGAGGTGTCGGACGGCGAGGATGGTGACGGGGACGACGACGACGACGACGAGGATGAGGAAGAGGAAGAGAAATAGTGGGGTTGTTTTAAGAAGTAAGTTACATGGCGCGTTTAACTAGGCGGCAGCTTGTTCGGGTCTAAAAGCAGGCGAGGCTTGAGGTGCATTTTCAGCGGCTACATGAGTACAAATACCAAGACTTAGATGGGTGTGTTTGGGCATCGGATGCAGCCCCAAGTTCACTGCGTGGTATCCAGGGGTGAAAAAGGGGTATGTGTACACATAACCTCCAAACATGAACTTATGCCGTCAGGTAAGAAGTCTGAAGGAAGGGTACTTACCATAAATACAGATGTCTTATGTCTCGTTTACATATAGCATGGTCATCCTGTACTTCGGGCGGCAGATGGTGGTGCATTGAAGCTGCATGCCGCTCCCCGCACACTTTAAAAGTTTTTGATCCACACCTGGAATAAAACTTGACTTTCCAAAAAAGAACTTCACTTTTACATCCCCCGATCACACCTTGGCTCATCTTCCTTGACAAAAACCACCCAAAAAATAAAGGAAAAAGACTAGCAAAAAACTAAAAGCAAAAATGGCCGAAGCCTACCCCCGCTCCGACTCGGAGTCGGTCTCGTCGTCGGACAACGAAGAGGACTGGCTCAACAAGCCCGGCGAGGAGGATGAGGACGACCAGGAGCAGGTGTCTGTCGTCTCGCTGTTCGATGAGAAAGTCTTTTCCGATGCGCCGGCCATGCTGGCGCATTGCAAGGACAAGTTTGGCTTCGACTTCCTCGCGGTCCGGGACCGGCTGGGCCTGGACTTCCTCGGCTGCGTGAGGCTTATCAACTTGGGTGAGTCCTCACATGCATGTACATACACTCTGATGAATCAGGGGCTGACACCGGTGCAGTCCGGGGGAGCGTCAAGGAGGGCGCCGCCCTGCCCGAGCAGATCACGGCGGGCCACCTGGCCGACGACAAGTTGCTGATCCCGGTGCTGGAGGACGACGCGCTGATTTTTTGTTTGGACGACCTGCCCCAGCCGAAGAAGGCGGGGCAGCAGGGCGCCGGCGCTGAGACGGCCAAGGAGACCCAAGCGGGCGGCGAAGGCCCCGTCGTGGATGAGCTCTTGCAGAAGAACGCCCGGCTGCAGGCTGAACTGGAACAGCTCGCCCAGCAGTTCACCAACTACCGGCTGGCCGTCGAGCAGACGCTCGACAAGCGCTGGGGCGTCGACGAGGAGAGCGACAAGGCGGAGGCATCGTCCAAGGCGGCCGCCACTCCTGCACCCAAGAAAAAGGATGATTCAGCCTACTACTTTGAGTCGTACGACCACAGCGG
>MU854374.1:0-36784 GCA_033296685.1 Parachaetomium inaequale | reverse complement strand
TCAACAATGAGCAAGACTAACTAAGTACAGACATCCACGAAACCATGATCAAAGACGCGGTCCGCACCAACGCCTACCGCGACTTCATCTACGCCAACAAGCCCCTCTTCGCGGGCAAAACCGTCCTCGACATCGGCTGCGGCACGGGGATCCTGTCCATGTTTTGCGCGCGCGCCGGCGCGGCCCGCGTCATCGCCGTCGACAACAGCGCCATCCTCGACAAGGCGCGCGAGAACGTCTTCCACAACGGCCTGGAAAACATCATCACGTGCGTGCGCGGCCGCATCGAGGACGTGACGCTGCCCGTCGACAAGGTCGACATTATCGTGAGCGAGTGGATGGGCTACTGCCTGCTGTACGAGGCCATGCTGCCCAGCGTGTTTTTCGCGCGCGACAAGTACCTCAAGCCCGATGGGCTGCTGGTCCCCAGCCATGCCAGCATGTGGATCGCGCCCGTGTCGGATGCCGAGTATGTTGCTGAGAACGTGGACTGGTGGCGCGAGGTGTACGGGTTCGATATGAAGGCGATGCAGGCGGGCATCTATACGGACGCGCGCATGACGGTGATGCCCAAGGAGGCCGTGTGCGGGGAGGCGCACGCGTTCAGGATGCTGGATCTGCACACCGCCAAGGTGGAGGACCTGGTGTTTGAGGATCCGTGGCGGACGACGCTGTCGGACAAGGTGGAGGGGCTGGATGGGTTCCTGGTGTGGTTTGATTGCTTCTTTGCCGAGAGCCGCGAGGAGGTTGTCGAGGCGGCGCTTACGGCCAAGGAGTGGGCTGCTGGTGGACGGGAGCGCGTGGCCTTCACGACGGGGCCGTACGATACCGCGACGCACTGGAGGCAGGGGCTGTACCTGATCGACAAGACCAAGGCGAAGGAGATCGAGGTGGGCCCGGGGAAGAAGCTGGAGGGCAAGATCCGCTACGCGATTCAAGAGGGCCACGCCCGTGGTCTCAGTATCAGGGTGACCTGGGGGTTGGAGGGGCAGGACACGCAGGCTCAGACATGGTTGTTGAACTGAGGCGGGGGTATAGACAAAATGACGGGTAGCTTGCAATGGAATAATAGACGGCGTGTGGTCTACTTTGACCTATACTACCAAGCCACCTCCAAACATTATCCATGCCAGTGTCTATCCAGAACGCCAAACATGTAGTCTTGGCATCCGTCCTGTTCTACTTAAGGTGAGGCACACCAGCACTTTCCATGATCAAACACAAAATACTCAAAAACCCTTCGCCAAGAATGAAGCCCTACAGCACCGTCAGTGACTGTCCTCCCCATAGCATAGTAGTCAACTTACCGAAGCAAGCACAATCAACGGGGTATCTTTCCAGCCCATAGTCGACCGCCACCACCAGCTGAGTAGGCCTCCAATCGTCCGCGCCAGGGTAAAAGACGGGACATTGTACATGCCCACGGCAACGGCAATGCCGCCGGGGATCAGGGCGTGCCAGCGCTTGCCGGTGGTCTGGGTCCGCACGGCGGTGGTGACGGCAAACAGGATGGCAGACCCGATGGCCCACTCCTTGGCCATGGGCGGGAGGCCCTTGCCTGTGACGAGGCGGGCGGTGAAGATCCAGACGTAGCCGGTGGGAACCTGGAACAGGTCGCCCGGTACTTGGTAGACGCTGGTGGGAGGTTAGCTGGATGTAGATTTCTGAAGGAGGAGAGGACAACTCACGACGTATACATCCGATAGATAAAGGCACTGACAACGGCCCCCGCCGTCGCCCCAATAACCTGGCCCCAGAACTGGGCCTTGGGCGCGGCTCCAAGCAAATGGCCCGTCTTGAGGTCCTGCATCATGTCACCGGCTTGCAGCGCGCCCGCCTCGGAAACGGCACCGGCCACCAGGTTGATCAGGACGCTCGATTTGTTCGATTGGGGAATGATGAGGGCGAAGAACAGCTGGGCAAGCTTGCTGATGCCCGAGACGGGGTTCAGGTCGGTCTCGCCCAGGGCCCGGACGCCCATGATGCTCAGCACGAGGGCCATGAAGACGGCCGTGACGGTGGCGTAGAGCGGGACCAGGTCGCCGAAGACGACGTGGATGCAGAAGACGCAGAAGAGGATCGAGAGGATGAGGCCGACGACCACGAGGCGGTCGCTGACCTGCTGGTCGGGGGGGGCGTCTTCTTCGTCTGTGTCTTCCACTTGGCCGAGTAAGGGGTTGTCGTCGCTGTCTGAGGCTGTACTGACCCTGTTGTTGGACGATGGGGTCTGGTCGCCATCGGCGTCGGTGTTAATCGAGGTGTACCCGTCGTGTTGCCTCCGACCCAGCAGCGTCTTCACGCGGCTAGGCACGAGCGGGGACTGCGGGAGGTACTGTCTCCCCGAGCGGAAGGCGAGATAGCCCAAGCTGACGACAGCATCCGCCAGCATGATAGCCAGCGAAATCCACACAATCCACCCCTTACTCCCGTTCTCCCAGTCGCCCACCGGAGCCGGGGCCCATCCCTTGTTCTTGGCCAGTGGCGAGAGGATCCCCCATCCGACAACAGCACCAAGCAGCATATGCAGCGTTGTCGCCGGGCCCATAATAATGCCTTGTCCGACATAGGCCAGGCTGGGGTTGAGCGTCCACAGCCAAGTGCTCGCCGCGACCGACCCAAAGACGGGGATATTCCTCAGCACCGGAAGGAAGTACGTCGCAAACGTAAACACGCCCGACACAAAGAAACAAACCAACAACAACCTCACATTCCGCCTCCACGACTCGGCATGCTTGGTCCCCTCGCCCTCCTCAGCACTCACACCCTGCACCTGCACCTCCCCCTCCCTCGCCGCCAGACTCGCAAACCCCCCCGCCGTGCTGCCCCCCTCCCCCTCCCTCCCCTTCCCATGCAACACCCCAATCAGCACGGCCGTGCTAAACCCACTCGGAAACTTCAACCTCTCCCTAATAACCACCTGCCGCCTCAACGGCACAGCAAACACCACCCCAAAGTAGCACAGCCCCAAACTCCACAACACCAGTTTCCCCAAGCCCAGCACAATTGGCCCCTGCTCCTCGGGCGCCAACAGATAATTCATGGCCGGCAGCACGCCGACAAAGCCACACCCCAGCGGCATGATTGCCATGCTGCCCGCGACCGTCTGCACGAGCACGTTTTCGACGGGCGAAAAAGGTAGCTCGCCGAGGTGGGTGCGCAACAGGCGGAAGATGCCGAAGCCTAGTAGTGACGCCGGCATGCTCATGGTGCTGACCCAGCCTGTTTGCAGGCCGAAGTACATGTTGGAGAAGCAGATGACGAGGCCGACGGCCAGGCCGACGAGGATGCCACGCGCCGTGAAGGAGGCGCCTTCGATGACTGGGCGGCAGGGCTTGGGTGGGGAGTCGGGGGAGGGGAGGAGGGGCCTGCTGTCGTCGGCGGATGGAGCCATGGCTGCTGCTGCTGCTGCTGCTGCTGCTGGCATGGCTGGGGATGACGGTGGAAATGAAAGGAACGATGAGACTGTCCGTCGGCTACATCGATGATGGTGGCCAAACGGGGTCGGACGCGATGTGGATGAGAGAGTTGTTGATGAATAATACGGTGAGGAGCGAGTGGTTGAAGTTGCAGTTAACAGGCGTGGAGGTTGCAAGTAGCACGCCATTGAGTTAGGTAGTTAAAGGCGGCCGAATCACAGGTTAAAATGGTTAGTTAGGCACTAACTGAAACAGGCAACGGATCAACAACACACGCCGACGGCTGTTCTGTCTGTGACCAACTGCTGGATACCAGGAGCCAGGAGTGGAAGAAAAACGTAAATACTATAAAGTAAAGACGGGCGAGAAGTAAAGATATGTGGCCAGTGGTGGCAAGGGTGGATACAACGCCCGTGTCCTCCAAACAACCACATCCATCTTACAGCACCTTTCGTACCTAGCGGAGAGCAACTCGTCAGCTTTGACGGCCAGCATATCAGCTCCATTAGGGATGCCATCTTTCACATACGACCATAGGCGCTAGAAAACACGGGATCCCGTCCGCTCTCCCCTAGTTAAACTGGCGACCGCCGGATCAGTAGTTGGGTCGGTGACGACCAGCGAATCCCCGGTGTTGTATGTTTTTTGGCGGCTTCGCCTGCTCTCCCATAGCTAAGCCTCCGGTCACTTTTTTATCGAGGGGATCAGCCAAAACCTCGTAAAACGGCCTCAACCTCACTATCGATTATTGATGTTTCAACCCCCTTTCGGCGGCGTGGTTGGTACCTAGGTAGCCGTTACAGCCAAGTTAAGAGGCGCCTCCCCCACCCGCCAGCACGCAACCTTTGAACGTGATAAACCCCATTCAACTTCGATCAGTCCGAGTCCGCACCTGAATCCGACTGATAGTAATTAGCAACGTTGACAACAGCCCGGCCTGGGGTAACAACACAATAACCCCACGTGACATTGCGCTGACAGCAGTTGGCGAACCAAGGAATGCCGTCACCGCCCCGCCACAGGGCCCCAAACACATGGAAGGTCTCCAACACCTCCCGACAACAAGCCGTAGCGAGCGGTGTTCTCTGATTCAAAGAGACGCTGAATGTGGCCAGTATGGACCCCTTCAGCATCCCCATCGAACCCATCCGAGCCCCCCACTATGAGATCGACCCCTCCCTCCGCACCATCACACGGGGAGTGCCCGACGCAACCGCCATTGATGCCCCAATCCCAGAGGTTATTGCTGCGACAGAAGAGCGCTTCAAGGACTTTGACAGGGATTCTGTCACTCACGTCGTGATCCAGCAAGTCATCAAGAATCGGCGAGAAAGCACGGATGTGAGTTGGGACTAGGTAACTAACCCCGCACGAGTGGGCAGAGTCACGATTTCCCGACAGACACAGATCTTCGATATATCGGGTACCAGTACGACTGGGACCGCCCGTTCCCCTTCTGGCATTTCCTCGGGAGAATGGTCGCCAAGGCTGTCTTTGACGACACGGCCGACCTGAAGCAGCTCAACTTTGTGGCGATGGGCAGGCAAGAGTTCATCGTGTACACGTCGTCATCATGGAGGGCTGCTGCGGCGGCGCAGAAAGCAGCAGGCGTGGCTGACATGGTGGAGCTGCTACCGCCGCTAAGGTCATCGAGGTCAACTTCAAGAAGCCCCAGCCGGGGCAGCCAATAGAGATGACCTGGGCACCTGCCAGAGCCCTGTTCACCGACAAGATCGGGGAGTGTAGGTCAACAAATTTAACCCCCCCCCCCCCGGTAGGCTGGAAAGCGCACTGACCCGCAGGTAAACACAGGGAACAGGCGGGCTGGTAGACTACTTGACCATCATCTTCCCAAGGAAGCCAAGAAAGCCGTCGGCGGTGGAGAGATGCAGGGCCAATAATAGATATTCCGACACATCGCTATTGCTTTCTCAGATTCTATACTTCTTGGGACGACCGTTTCCAGTGATTCGCTCAGTGGGTGCTCAGCCGAAGGACAGTGCTGGTCAACCTCCGTTGCGAACTCTCGCGTAGCTGTACTTGGTAAATAAGCTAAATCGCGGTATAGCCCAGGGCGAGCAACGGCCCTATTCTTAGTAACAGTAAACAGAGCGAGTCGTAGGGGGTTTTCGGCTTTGGGGGCGGGGCTGTGCGCGACGGCAGTGCTCATAAGCTTCTAAGGGCCGGATCAGTAGTTGGGGCGACCAGCCAGTTCCCAATATTGTATGTTTTCCTTTTCTTTTCCTTTTCTTTTTTTCTTTTTTCCTTTTTTTCCCCCCCCCCCCCCCCCACCTTTTCCTCTTCTGTTAATCTTGGCACTGGTCAATGGCTGAGGAAGAGTCACCCGTCGGGGCTCTAGGCTAGACGAGTCGGTGATCGAATTGCTATATGAATACCTAGTATACGCAGCTTGCTATGTCCATGTAAGTGAGCCTAGCTCTATATGTTATCCACACCCACCGCTAGCAATGCTTAGGTATATCAGGCCAGCTTATAGCCTCCCATCGGACTAAACGCTAATAACAAGAATCCTATTCGTGCTGGCTGGGCATCCCTAATATGTAGCCGCTTTCCATCATGCCCATGCTAGTACCCCGAGGGGAGGGTCTTACTTTCCGTCGAGCGGCAGTCGATTGCCCCCCCAAGTCTTTGCCGGCATGGCGGCTGGGTTGTTGATGTTGAAACGAATCCAGAAGTCTCCTTATGGTTTCACGGAGCTTATCGCTCAGTTCCTCCTCTGGCAAAGGCCTTCCAAGCTCCGTGACGAGTTCGGCAGCGACTAGCCTCGGGAGCCTCTGTTCAATAAAATCTCGCAGCTCGAAATCTTCCATGGGTGGCTCGAAATCTCCTTGTAGTCAGCGGGGGTGTCTGAAACAAAATAATACACATGAAGCTGGCGCACTCACCCGGTGGAGGAACCGCATCATCCTGGGGAAAGATCAAGCGCCACAACTGTTCCCAAGTTGCTATCTTGTGACTCGAGCTCCTTGATCTCAACGCATTATCCATTTCGGGTGTAATCCCATCCTCGGGATCGCTTGGTCGTACTGAAATCACCGGATCGCAGAGTTGGTCGGCCGGCAAGACCATGTGCGCGCGCAATTTGTCGGCCGTGGCAAACGTTTCCCTGCACCGGGGACACATGACTCCGTCGGCAGCGGGGAGCCTGTGGGAGGTCATTATGTGACGCCTGCGGCACGGTTAGTTAACAACAAGGAGCTTCCCAACTGTTGCTGCTTCTTGTAGGAGGACCTTACTTGACCTGGGAAACTTCTGGGAACGAGCGCAGAGCGCAGGTTTCGTGGGTGCGGAGGTTGAATCTGGGCTTGTTGCGCTTCCGAAAGGGACAGCTGTAGTGAGGGCTGGAGTCTCCGGCTGTGCCAGACTCGGGCTCGTCGTCTAGACGGTGTTTCCTTCGCAGGCTGCCATCCGCTATTAGAGGCGCAGGTTCAGCATGGGGGGTATCTGAGCTGTGCAGAGACGAAAGGCCCGGTCTTCTGGGAAAGAGCGGGGCGGGATAGGGATATGGAGCAACCGGAGTAAGCGGACGAGGCAACGGTGCCATACGAGTAGCCGTATCTGAGAATGTCATGTCGGTGCCATAGGGACTGCGAAACGGCTCAGGAGGTTGCGATGCTGGCGGGCTAAAGACAATACAAATAGTCAGCACACGGAGGGCGGAAAGAGGCAGAGAGACAACGCCTTACTTTTCAGCGTGGATTGTAGGCTGGGGGAAAAATGTTGTGCCAGGGATGTGGTCGACTGGCTGGGGTGTTGGTTGCTTCGCCGGCTCGGGTTCGTCTCTAGCAGTTTCACTCAAGCCGCCCGGATAGGTCTCTGGTTTTTTCAACCCCGAGGCAGTGATCACCGAGGGAGTGCTCTGCTTGTATTTGTTCACGTTCCAACCACGAAGTCGGTGGACATACTGCCGCTTCCTAGTGACGACAGTTAGTCGGAGCCTGACGGAGAGGAAGCATTGCCGGCAGACGACGCACGTAGGACAGAAGTTATGTTCCTTTTCCATGTATGTCATGACATCACTGAGGGTTCCTGTCCTGTACTTTTCGACGATGATGGGCTTGACCCTTTCCCACTGCTCATCAGTGACCCTGGGGGCGTTCGGCCTCGAAAACAACCCGGGACCTGAAACTTCATCCGTCATTCCCCCCGCCATCTTTGGCTGCGTTTTCTAGTTAAGGAGGTAATAGCGAACATCGGCGAATATCAGCGGACGTCGGCAGACAGCAGTAACGAAGTGGGAAGCACCGGCCGGAAGTTGGTGCCAACTTGAATTCCACGCGAATCATCACATCCCGAGCCACGTCGCGTGGTGGGCCTGCTGCTAATTCGTGGCTGGCACCGGAAATTCCATTGCCCCGCCATCAAAATTCCATGGATTTTCCACCAAGCTCTTCAAGTGTCACAGTGGCACATTCCAACTCTTGCGCAACCGCGGAACCATTCAGTTGAGAGGATACGGAATTGAAACGCACGGCCTCTTTCGTTCCCGAGATATTCACCTCCGAAATCATCCATCCGCCTAACTTTCGGTGCTTTTGACGGTCTCTCTCAACCTGCCGCCCCATGCAAAACTAGCGGGCAAGACAACGAGATCACCCGATGACTGGACACTCCGCATTCCTTTCTCACTTTGGAAATGTTATCCTTCCTGGAACACCGCCCCAAAATTCCACCGATTAGGTACCTTCGCGTTCTTCCCGGCGCGTAATTCCACCCAATTGCCATCGAAAATTCCACCCAGTGGTTAAATTCCATATCCCACCCACCCTGTCGGTGTGCCAGCAAAGCAGGCATCAGCCTCAGATGACGCGTCGTCCTCAAATTCCATTGGCCAGCCAGTTCGTGACTCCTGCAAGTTTGGTTTGGCGCCCAACCGGTGTGCAGGGAAGACCAGCCGCCCTGGAAATTTTGACAATTGTTATTTGCTCAAACAGCGGTGTCTGACAAAATTCCCGCCCGCCAGACAATTCCAATTCGCCAAACGTCCGGGGCTGATGGTTGCCCGTGCATGAGACTGTCAGGCATTGATGTTGCGGCGGCCTCCAGAACGCGGTGGAAAGGGCCTGGCGGCCAGTCTCGGCGCTGTATGTGACTACGTACTGGAAAAGATGGCGTTCGGTGTGTCCTTGTCTGGAGAGGATGAGCTCGTCCCCTCGAGCGGTATAAGAAATCAATGATGGAAGGACCTGTCTCCCAGACTCTCGTTCTCATAATCTCATCACCACCGCCTTGCCTCGACTTTTTTCTCCTCGAAGTCCAGACCCGTGCCTGAGTCCTTGACGCTGGTCCGTATCCATTCTACTGGGAAACTTTGTCTCTCCAGTAAATCCCTCGAGTTTGTTTTGGCTCTCCCCATCTCGTCATCCCACTCAACAATCAACGTCTCCCGTCCAGCTACTAGTCAATACCATGGCGTCGCCCCAAGAGAACTCGGAGCCTTCGAATAGCAACGACAACAGCACCCACCTCATCGAAAGTCTTGATGGTGAATCCCGAGTCCAGGATGCCCTCGAACGCGAGGCGCCCACCACGGTCCGGGGAGCAGTATCCGCGGCTGCTTTCATCATCTACGTATGCACCATCATGGCCTACATCTCCCTTTCTCCACAGGGGCCAGGACAGGGCCAAGATCGCTTCAAGGTCGCCCGTCTAGTGTAAGCTCCTCTCTCTCTCACTTCCCCAGCCAAGTCTCGCCTCCCTCGACGAAGATCCGCCTTCCCCCAGAGAACCTGGACCCTCTGCCCTTCCCGTTCTGTTGTTATGCAATAGAGAGCTAACACATCGCCACCACCTACCAGTGCCGTCGCCGTCTGGATGGTCGACAGCGGAGTTCTCTTCCTTTGCCACGCACGCTATCTCATCCGGTATGTTCGATACACCTCGCTTGAAGCGATTGAGTGGTTCCGTGCAAGACTGAACTGTTTTCCCAATCAGACACAGGCGCGAAATAGCGTCCGCCTTTCTCATCTCGGCACTGGGATTGCATTACTTTGTCGGCGCAGGCGGCTTCGGCATAGCGGATGGCGTCGGCGTCATCATGATGTGTATCGTCGTTGCCGTTCTGTGCCCCGGCCTGCTGGGGACCATGGGCATGATGGGCCCGGGCTCGGCTGTGGAATAATTTCATCACACATGAGAGGAGCGGGGCTTGTATATATCCATGATTTCAGCCGTACCTTGGTCCGGCTTGATGTAAAGAGTTGACACAAACCACACGACCCTCGTCGGGCGCCTAGGATACAAATAGTCGGAAAATGGCCCGAGGGATGCCAAGTGCGAAACAGTTTTTCTTTTAGGTAGCTACGAACAAATGGAAGAACAATACAATGAGGTCCTTGCTCATCTCATCATGCCTCCACCCACCACTGGCCAGCTAGTCTCCTCTGGTCCTCCCCTGCAAAGATCTTTCTGCTCCCACTCAGGCCAAAACTCATAGCCGTCTCAAGCCCTAGGTCAAACGATTCCTCTTCGCTCGGCCCTACACCTGTCCTTGTTCCTCGCCCTGATCCCCTCCCTGCGGAGTATCATTACCAGTGCCGCCGCCGCCGGTGGGAGCAGAGGGCGCCAGCGCCACCGTCGGCACGTCAGTCCAGGCCTTGTCAAAGACGTTGATGTCGGTGCTCTGGGCCGGGACCTGCGCGGCTGGGACGCTAAAGAGCCGGCACGTCGGCGCCGTCAAGGCGGGCGGTGGGAGACCAAAGGCGAAGCACTCGCAGGCGCTGTTGGCTTCGCACTGCTCCTGGCACTCTGCCGCCGTGGTGGCGGCCGGCGATGCCAAGACTGGCGGGGCGCCCGTGTCGACGACGCTCGCGGTCGGCGGGACGTTGCATGTGAGTGCTGCCGCTCGGGAGATGATGGGGTTGCCGAGTGCCATCGTGGAGGCGGAGAGGATGGCGGCGGCGATGACGCTGGTGGAGGTGGTGGACCTCATGTTGAGTGGTTTGGAAGGGGGGTTTCTTGGCTTTGAAAGGGAGTTGACTATTGAGGCGGATAGGTCTTGGCAATGAGATCTGATGAGAACTTGAATTGCAAGTGAGAGACGACGAGGATGGTGGTATTCTTCTAGCTACAGGCGAGTAAGGAACTTATCTCCTTCTTACAGTTGTCTCTTTACTTGTGAGTCGAGACATGATTGAACGTAAGCCCCTGGATACATGTATATCCGGACATCATGGAGGCAGTGCGAGGACCATGCCATACAAGCCTTGCCGACCCGGAACTCTCCCCCCCAATCCTTTTCCACCTCCTATCTCTGGATGACGACATCTCCTAATGTCCAGAACGGTACGCATCAAGGCCAACGCGCGTTGTTCCCCCAACACAGACACAATGTCTTATCTAGGTGCGTGCATTTTCGCTGGAGCCCTATATGATAGTGAAAGTGGGCAGCGTGATGTACTCGAGTTAGCCTCGAGCCCACCTACCGGAGAGATGCCCTTTCACGGCCTTGCTAGCCGATGCGATCTCAATTTTGGCCAACAGGAAACTCGACAATGGAAACATCCAAACATCACCCCCTAGAGACGATCTGCGCCACAACCACCATCTCCAACTCGACACACGCGTCTTTTATAGGGTCTACTACCCTGTGCCCCTGGGACCTTGTCCCCTTTCACATGCCTCGATGGGCAAAAGCGGGTGATTCCGTTTCTGATGAGTTTGTATAGGCATCCCTATTGACATGGGTGGCTCAACGAAATGCTAAATGCCCCATCTTTAATTAGAAGGGGGCTGGCAAGGAGGACTGCCGACGATGGATCCTCATGCAGCCCATACAGCATCACGACAAGGCACTAGGCTGACGTGGCGAGGGAAATAAAACGGTAAGCCATCCTCGTGTCTAGTTCGTTCTGCCCTTATTGGTGCGTCATCACAGTTCGTAAGCATTACGCTGTTTGTTTCAACTTTCAGTTGGAAAAGACTAGTCTTAAGAAGTCCGAGTCCTATTTGAAACATTTCCGGCTCATAACTCTTTGAGTTCAGGGTGACAATAAGTGAAAGCCTCGGCCACTTGACGAGCACATCTTTATCCGCCCAGATCCCCGTTTTGTTCGGTCGTCTCCAGTCGTTCCGAGTCAATTAACTCCACACTGCCGTTCTTCTTCAGCCAGTCGTACTCGAACCATCAGCCAGCCTCAAAATGCTTCGCCTTGGCCCTGTCGCGTTCCCCATTGCTCTGGCCTCGTTCGCCATCCAGGCGGCGATTGCCCAAAAAGGGACCTTCAACCTCTTTGGATATGGCCCCGGCATTGGCGGGTTCTCTGTCATGGAGATAGACGGTCAGAAGCTCACTCCTTATAATCCAACCATGCCCGTACTGAACACTGACGTCTTGGGGATTTCTTTCGGCTTTAGAACTTGCGTATACTGGCGATCAAAACAAACCGAACACTTCTCTCGACGTCCCTACCTTCAGTATGTGCAGATAAGCCTCAGACGGGCAACCGCTAATACCATTCCCCCAACCCTCTCATCTTCAACTCTCTTCGCCAGTTCCTCTCTCACAAACACGAACGACACGACCCCCGACGACAACACCTTCTCCAACGCGACCTTCTACGTCCCCACCACCACTAACAACAGCGCAACAACCAACTCGAACCGGCAGGCCGGCTTCCTGCCCGCCAACAAGACGGCCTCGTCGGCGGACATGACGGTGGCCGGGTGGCAGTTCTACGGCCAGGCCCTCCTCCTCGTCGGCAGCGACGGCGCCTGGAACTCACTGTTCTACGCTGAGGCCCCCTACGAGGACGGGCTGTGGACTCTGAGCTGGAACAGCACGAGCAAGGACTCGGGCGCGGTCCCGCTTGCGATTAGGAGCACCCCGCCGGCTGCTCCCGAGGATGACGACGACGCGGCTTATTCAGTCAGTCAGCTGAGGCATGTTGAGAATTTGGGGAGTAAGGGGGGTTTTCATTTCGTTTGTTTGCAGACAGGGAGAGGTCTGGTAGGAACGAGTAGGTAGGAGGTGGAAAGTAAGGCTGTAGAGACATAGGTCTTAAGCACGTAGTCTACTTCTAAGACTTGTTCAGTGTCCATCTCCAAGATAAAATAAGAGACTAAGCTCTGAGGTAGCCTTAGCGATCTGTTCGTTTAGGGGTTTGTCATCGATATTAGTATTGTGATTGGGGCGGGTAAGAGGGACATTTGTATTGTTAGGGGGCCGCTGAGGGCAATGAACATGTGTAGGTTAGTACGGTCTGTCTCAAAAAGCACCTGGTGGTCTAGATTGGTTCTCGACCAGGTGAGAAAGAATATGCGAAGGGAGCAACAGCAGCGGAGCATGATTTAGAGGTTCGCATTATGGGAGTTCAGGTTTTCTATTTTTTTCCCCTCGAGAGATGAGGATTGAAACGATGGGTGAATGATTGATTAGTGGCAAATGACTGTTTTGAACACATGGCACGCGAAAATGACAAGAGTTGAAACAAGAAGCAAGACATGTGTCCGGCCTGTATCCCTACGGTATTATATCTGATTCTCAGTCAGGCCCAGACTTTGATTCGGCGAGCTGTGAAGCTGCTGACACCGGTTCCACGGCCTTCCCACTTGCGCTGCCTTCCTCGTCCCCGTCCTTGTTGCCGTCCTCATCCGTGTGGTTGTCCCTGTGCTTGTTCCCGTCCTTGTCCCGGTCCTTGTCCCCAAGCTCTGAAGATCCCGCCACCACTTCTTCCCCAGCCTTTCCACCTACGCTACCTTCCTCGTCCCCGTTCTCGTCCCCGTTTTCGTTCCTGTTTTCATCCCCGTCGTCGTCCGCCGGCGTAACATCTTTCTTTAGCGCCTCCGCTACCAACACAAGTCTCCTTTTTCCCTCGAACATGACTGTGATACCAATATCGAAAGTGACCTCGGCTTTTTCCTTCATCCTGTCCCAGTCGGCATGGACGACGTCGCAGATGGTCACCTTTCCGATCTCCTGGTCATGCAGGTCGACCTGACTCGCCTCCATGACTTCGGGGAGCGATTCCAGCTCCGCGAGATTCTGGAGCTCTAAGGCCGAGGAAACCGGACCGTCGGGCGTGAGGAGGAAAGGGTAGTGCCTCGGCGGCGGCTCTTTCCAGGTGCCGTTCATGATGGCCTCGCTTGCCTCCTGCCATGCTTTGGCGGGCCAGGGGTAACCACGAAGCCCGGCTGCTTCTTCTGCCTCTTTGTTGTAGCCGACTGCGGCATTGCGAATGACTGCGGCGTCGGCTAATTTGCGCTGGAGGGCCGACATTGTCGAGAAGGGTGATGAGCGCGAGTCTGCGCGAGGCTTCCAAATCGCCAGTGACGAGGTGCGGGGTAGGTGGCAAGAAAGAGGAGATGGCCGAGAGGGAGATGGGAGGGTAGTCGCTGGACGATTGTTGGTTGGCGGAAATAGACTCGGGTACGAGAAGTTGGGCCTTGGCTTGTTTCCAAATTCCAGCTGGCTTTCTTCGTGAATGGAATGTTGGTTGCTTGTTTGATACTGTGGGGTCCCAGTCCGCATTCGTCCCGTCCGAAACCAACAACTGTTTCGGGCCGTTGCTACGCCGTTGTGCGCCGGCGCGGGACGGCGGCGTACCTCCCCCCCGTGTGTCACAAGCAGGCCCGCCTCATGGCCGACCGTCGGCAGCTTTGGTTGCGATGGCCCTTGTCCGCCACCCCCAGTCTGCACAGTCTCGGGCCAACAACAAGACCATCCTAATATTAGCATCCCGTGGACGTCTGGTCGCGGCGCCCGGCGACCTGCCCGGTTAGCATCCCCGGGGCAAAGGTACCTAGGTAGGTACGAGGCAGTTATTACGAGGGTACTCGGTTGCGCGCGCTTTCAAGCCTTGGCTGCCATGGCCATCCCTGTACCGCGTAAACAAAAATGACCGTCTCAAGAGATCATGAGGCGGTTTCGGGAAACCCGTGCTCCTTGTTACGGCCGCCCGGCGCAGTCGAAACATGAAGCTCGGGACCAAGTTCGAGGCCATAGTCAACAGCAAGGCCTAGCGGCACATGCAGCTCAACGACATCAGCAATGGGGGAGAGGGCCGTGTCGGCGCGGTTGATGGACAGGAGCTTGGAGTGGTTTATTAAACCAACCCTCTTCCCTCGCCTTCACAGCTTGATGAATGTTGTGCATGCAGTCTTCACCCTTCTATCCCAGCTATTTACTCCAGTCCCTAGCCATCAGTTCAGTCCTACGCCATCGAGGAAAAGCAAGCTTGCTTCGCTCTCAAACACCTCGTACCCTCCACCGTGCCCCCCGCCTCGCTCGCACCCCCGTCCTCGCCCACATCCCCCCCTTCGCCCATACCCTCCCTCCCGCGCCCGCATCCTCCCCCCTCTCCTGCACTCTTCCACCATGGCCACCTCCTCAAACCTTACCAAGGGCTTTACCTTTGGGGTCGAGATCGAAATCTACCTCCAGCCCAAAAAGACGAAGAGAGTCTCTGATCGGCTAGCAGAGAATAAGTGGAATACCACGAGTGACCTAAATAAAAAAAGGGGGGCCCTGATCAAGACCGCCGCTAGCTTCATTGTCGAAGCTGGTCTCACGGCAGTCGTCGAAGTTGAAGAGCTTGTGGATCAGTATCGGCAATGGCAAGTCAAGGGCGACGGCAGCCTTTATGAACTCAAAGACAAAGCCGGGTTCAGTCAGTATAGCTCCAACTAGATGGTTGCGACACATAGCTAACAGTACGTAGTGGGGGTGGAGATAGTCTCTCCCATCATGAACGCCGCAGACGGCGCAAAGGGGATATGGTCTGATGACCTGGACGTCATCTTTTCTGCGCTAGCTCGAGTCTTCGACATCGAAGTGAACTCTGCCTGCTCGATGCATGTTCACATGAAGCCTGAAGCGGGATGGACAGCCGCCGACGTACGCTCCCTCTTCAAAGCAACCGCTGTTTTCGACGACGCCATCACCAAGATTATGCCGGCGTCCCGCAAGCAGACTCCTTGGGCCAAATCCAGCTTCCGCGCCATCACCTCGTCCGATCCAGAAGAGGCCAAAATGGTACCGGAGCTATCCGCGGCCGAGCGGGGCCTGGTGAAGACCTTCGCCGACATGAAAGCCTCCAACACGACGTGGCAGCACTTGTTCAATCATTTTGATACAACGATCCAGAAGACAAAGGACATAGACAAATTGGCCGACAAACGCGGCGTGTCGATGAACTTCATACCCATCAACAAGGACGTGTGTCATACCGTCGAGTTTCGTCGCCCTCCTGGAGTCAAGACGGCCGAGGCGGCGAAGAGGTGGGTAGGGTTCGCCCTAGGTTTCGTCTCCGCCGCTCTGGATCCGAACTCGGGCTGGGAACAGCTGTGGTCGCCTGTGCCGGCAAAGAAGGATGCCACCGTCGACAACCTGCAGAGTTTCATCGGAAATGGGCTCGAGCGCCTCGCCAATCTCACAGGCAGAAGAAACTGGAAGAGTGTGGTGGATCCCAAGTCGTTCAAGACAGACCCAAGCAACCCCCTTGCCCTGAAGAAGTACGAGCCTGGCGTCATCCAGGCTAAGCTACTGAAGGCTATGAAGCAATTGGGCTCATTTGAGGAAAAGGTCTGTCTGCCATTTTATATTCTTCCATTCCACCTTACCTGTTGTCACCCATCTTAATAACCCCTACTCTCCCCCCCTCTCCCCCTATTCCCCCCTTCTTCTTTTTTTCTCTTCCTCCTTTTCCTTCTTTACTTCTTTTATTCCTTTTTTAGGTCCTTTTCCTTTTCCTTTTCCTTTCTTTTCCCTCTTTACTTTTTTTATTCCTTTTTTTTAGTATTTTTATCTCTTCTTTTTTTATCCTTTTTTCTTTTTTCCCCCCCAGCTTCTTTCTTTTCTTGTTCTTCTTCTTCATATTCGCTCTCAATATATGATTTTCACTAACCCCAGTCCTTGCCTTCTAGGTTGCCACCTCTGTTACAAACAGTTCACGCTCAAACAGTTCGGCCGGCGGCCATGGCAGCCGCGACAACAGCCCGAGCCGCACGACACCACCAAAGAAACCCAGCTCAAACTCTGCAACTGGCACAAACATTGCGCGTTCAAACAGCTCGGACAGCGGCCACAGCAGCCGCGACAACAGCCCGAACCGTAGGGCACCACAAAAGAAACCCAGCTTGAGCTCTGCAACTGGCACAGCGAGCACGGGGAAGCCCACTTGCGCCCCGGGTGCGGCAAAGGCCACTGGCTCGAAACCCACTTCTGGCGGAGCAGCCACAGCCATACCGGTTGACAGTCACAAGAAGAAAACTGGAACTGGGAAAAAGTGACGTGGCCCTGCGAGTGGGTTCTTTCCCCGAAGTCATGGATCGAGCACACAGTCGCGGGGCGAGGGTATGCGTTGTCGACGGAATCTGTTCCATTTCTTGAAGTTGTTGACGGAGAAGACACAGGGGCTCGGAAGCCCTGAGGGTTCTGGGCGGAGAAGACGATGCGTTGGTTCACTGGGTACATGTACGAATAGATATGTGGTCGATAGATAGACAGACAGACCAATATAGTCGCTGGACGATTGCTTTTCCCGTTTGTCTCTCATTGGCGCTGTGGATGACTCCGGACGGCTTTTGCAATCTGTCTGTAGTCTGGTGTTTTCAGGTTGTTGCTCTCTGCTGTGGTACCCTATCTCACGTCGAATCCCCGTCGATCCCCGTGGAACATCGTCTTCGAGCCCGGTGACGAGATTTTGTAGACCACAGCTTCTCTTTGCAAACACAGAACATGGTAGGTACCTCATTGTTCCCTCCCGGCGCAGATGATAGATACCCTGCCGGATCAACAACTCCAATATACACAACCCAGAAGCGCAGCACAGTGCAGGACACCCAACCTCGGGCTCCGACCCCCGACTACCCCCGACCTTAGATATCCTGCCGTCGGCTGGTCAAGATGATCACCTGCACAGAAACCACGTGGTCTTGCCAGCGGCCGGCCGGCCGGCCGCCCCTTGCGCGAACGGTTCGTTTGTCCGTGAGGTGCCATCCCCGCTTCCATTTCCATACTCTCAGTCGTATCCACCCGGCTGTGATAAGGCATACGTACGTGTGAGTGAGCAGGTTGTAATTGCGTGGGGGCCCCACTTGGGGGTCCTGTTTTTAGTTTGTTTCTGGTTTCCCTTGGTTAAATAAATCCCCGTGTTTGGAACGAGGTTCTGGAAGGGCGGTTCGTTCCAAGTTCTTGGCTGTGGTTGCATTGGTGTTCCAGAAGGGGGCATGGAAGACGTTTGTTGCTCCCTCCGGTTCATGCGGAGTGGGGCGGCCGGGGGTCAGGGTCGGGTGTTTGGGGTGGAGGCGGCTTGGGGGTTTGGAGAATGATTGTTTCGGATGTTTTCTGTCTCTTTTGACTTTTTTAGTTGGAGACCTTTGTGTTCTCGTTTCTTTCTTTTTTCTTCTTTTTTCTTTTTCTAATTCGAGTTGTCTTCTCTTCAGCTGTTCCTTGGTGACGACGACGGCAAGGGAAGCTCGAAGGGAGCTCCCCGGAGTGGATCTCGACCGTTACGCTAGTCCCTCACCAACGCTAGCGCCGATCAACGGTTTCGGCAGCGCGGCCGGGCCTAGCCGAAGCCTGCCGGGATGCTTCGAGAACGCTTCCAGGGGTGGGGCGTGGGGCCGCGTACCTCGAGCTCCAGGACGGGAGCTTTTCGTCGTGGAAATAACATGGATGGCGTTTGCTGACTGCAACCTTGCCAGCTGTGGTTGTTGATATTAGAAGGAGTCGTGCATGATGCAATGGAGGCACCTCATGGCTTGATGCTCCGCTGTCAACGGATGTTGCATTCCTGGAGAGGGCAAGGGCTCCCTGATGGATGTCGAGCGCCAAGAGTGCCACACCTGCCACGCCAGTCGACAGACAGCCCAGCAGCTGCAGTGCACTTGTTTTCGCGTCGACCGGTCCGTCACTTCTCACAATCAGCCCGGGCATGATTGGCCGGATACGCTGCCGCGGGAAGATCCCGCGCATGTCGGAGGGACGTGCCGCGCTGTCAGCACCCTAAGTAACATACCTCCAAATGAAGAGATTGTGCAAAAGTCGCATGTTTCGACATTTCAACTCATCTTGCGCGTGGAGCTCCACAAGCTTCGTTACCGTGGTCGCTCCCGCGGCCACTTCCTGGGTCGCATCTTGCAGTTTCGACCCGTCCGATAAGGCACGCTGCGGGTTTCGCTGGAAGCGACTTGGCAGACGGCATCCATGTGATGCGTGCATGCTGTTGGTGGCCTCGCTGGCCTGCATCATGATCGCATGGGTGCTGCTCTCGCCAAATGCTCGCCAAATGCTCGCTGTTGTGACCGGTGGGTCTGCGGGTGAGGTGGTACCGCGCTGCGGTGAACCTCCTGGTGGTTCCATGGACAAATTGCATCAGCTCATCTAAATCCCGTCCCAGCCAACCCCTCACTCTTTCCCACGGGGAAGCGTGGCAGGTTAAATGACTGCATGTTCGACGCAAGAGTCATGTCCAGACCGGCCCAAAAGAGGGGCCGAAGTTGTGCGACGAAGCTGGCGTTTGCTGATTCGCGACCACTAACAAGCCAAGTTGACGACGAGGGGCCTGGGCTCAAACAGGGACGATATGCCGAGCCGTGAGGTGAGGGTCGTGGTTTTAGGCTGTCCCTGCTTCGAGGGCAAGGCGATATCAGGGTTCGAGTCTCACCCCCCGGTCTCCTCGCATACATCCCGCAGCAGCTTAACGGAGACAGTTCTGCTCTCAACAAAGAGTCAATGCGGCTGGCGGATAGCAAGCCGCGGTCGGCCCGGTATGGCTCGCTCGGGCTGCGTCGCAACGACGGCCGGGTGTCTGTTCCGGTGTCGACGCCGCCTGCGCGCATGCTCTGGGCGTGGTTGACAGTCGCGCAATCTCGATGCAGTTGGCTATTGGCTCGTGCCTGGCCGTGAAGTGATTCGCGCATTCTACATTCTGATAGGTATTTCATTCGATAGTGACAGGGCCCAATAAACCGAGGTAAATCCCCTCACAAGCATGCTGCGCCGCGAACCAGCAGGTTGCAACGCCGAGCCGATCAATCCGTGTAACCAGGACTCCCCCATGTCCATCCAACCTGCAGATTAACACCCCACTTAAAAACGTACCATTGCCCAGTCTGTCGAGCCTGTCCAGTGTCCACACATGGTATCAATCTTGCGCGTCCCAGACTTTTCCATGTCTCCTGCCCCTCCCAAAATGTGACGGACTGGTTCCGGGGAGGGGAAAAGGGAAGAGAAAAAGAGAGAAAGCCAGAGGTGCTCCGAACCCATCTCCAGCCAAATCAAGGAAAACCCACTGCTGCGTTTCAGATCGTCGCGCATCGTCCGTCCTGCCCATTATGTGATGATGGAGCAAGATGCATCATGCCTCGGCGGCTCCAGGCTGCCGAGGTCGCCTGCCTGTCATTAATAGGCCATCTGGCCGGGAATTCCAACAGACGTCATCACCGGTCGCGGCGTATCGCTGGTCGTGAAGGTGCTATAGGGGAGCGCCTGCGGTGCCATAGCCTTTTGCCGGAGGACCCAGTACGCGCCCGAGCCGGGCTCGTCGGCGGGGATGATCTCCATGACAGTATACCGGATAGTGCCATGGATGGCTTGGGGAACGCAGATCTGCCTTGATGCCGCGGTATTCTGGTGCCGCTGGGGTTGCGGGTGCTGCCATGTTGCTGAGGAGTGTGCGTGGGACGGCCCGGACGCCTCGGATTCTGCTGCATCACGGCCTTCGGCCTATGGTGATGGGTTAGTAACGGTAAAGAGTAGTGGCACAGTGAATACTGACCAGGCACATGGCGCAGGCGTGGCCGTTGCAGTACACCCAGTTGGGGCAGTTGTAGGTATAAAAGTGCTTGCACCGGTACTTGTAGAATCCGCCGCTGCCCGACATGGTGCTAGACGTCGAATATGGTTTCCTTGTCGGTATTGTTGGATCTTGTGGGTGAAGTGAGGGTGTAAGTCGACTGTCCGCTGACAGTCAAGCGGCCGAAAGAGGAAGGTTGTTGGAGTCCTGTAGACGGATTTGGTGACAGAGATCTTGCCCGTGTGCAGCACGGAAAGTCGACGAGGCAGAAGAGGATGGCGAGATGTTGCTTTATACATGAGATGGCTAGGACCCTGGATGGTTATGGGCCTGATGGCGCATTGAGCTCCAGAGACATGCCGGCGGCTGTCAAAGCCAAACCGGGTAGGACAGGGGGGTGGCCGGGGGTGCGACATGCCGCAATTCGATCTGGCATGGCGTGGCCTGGCCCATTCAAGACCGGATGGGCTGTGTCGTTGTTTCGAACGGCATGGGCTCTCTCACGAACCCTCAACCACGCCATGCACTAGTCAATAGCCCTGTATTCGCTGTTGCTGGGGTATTGGGCTGGCTGGAGCCCCGTACACCGGGTTGTCTCGGACTCTAGCAACAATGAGAATTGGAGACTTGAACTCACCGGATCGCGTTGATTGTGATGACTGGAATTTATGCCCCTCGGGGTACGGCAGCCGAGAAAGTCGAGCGCAGCCGTGCTCGAGTCATTTGGGAGGGTGTCATTCGCGATGAACTCCCGCCCTCCTCGGGCGTGCACGGTGAGCATCTCGAAGTCCTGCGCAGCCACTCTAAGTGCGGGAATTTGCGGCCCAATTGCAGGCGTTTTTGGCTTGGACTGCTTGGGCATGGCAAGGTGCTGTCCCAGAGTTGCCGGTGGTAGGGTCTGGTCTGATGGCGACGAATAGGGGATTCCGGCATGATTCCGGGCCAGTGACCCATTGCAACGCCACTGCAGACCAGCGCTGACAGGCTGCCGGGAGCTGTTCCCGGTGTTGTGCAACGCTGGCTGCCGTCGAAGCACTGGCACTCGAATCGTCCAAGACGCAGTGGTAGCGGGTGGCTGTACCCAGGGCGCCCCGCGTCAGCGAGGCCGGGGCCGAGGGTCGCACCAACCGGTGGCATCGCCGTGCTCAGGCAATTCAACACTCGAGGTTGAGGAAGAATTGCTCCGGTTCGCCTGTCCGCACTCCGCAACGTCCCCCGGTTTCAAGTTCAGTTGATGGGCGGCTGAGGAGGAAGTGACGGTGGAGCAAAAGGTGGAATGGTCCCTGGTACTGTGCGCGTTTCAATTTTGCATACAGTACCGCCGGGGTCTTCCAGATTCCACCCCAAACAGAAAACACCACGCATAGCGGAAACAACTTTAATTACTAGCGACTTCTCATCGTCAACGATAAAAACGAGAGGAAAACTGCCCCTGTCATTGACATCTGCAGCCAAGATTGCGCACGAGCTGCAGACGGAGCCGTCGTGGAACGCTGCAATCGGCCGTTCCTGGACCTTCAACCCAAGGGATCATGATGAGCAATAGAACCAAACTTGCTCGTACTTAGATTGTGCATTCCTCTTGCGCAATCTCCGTCCAAGCTGCAAGATCTTCCCTCGGCCGGCAACGTGACATCGCGCCCACACCACAATCGACAATGGAACTTGGCCTTTTTCCGTGTCGTGGCATCGCGCTATCTATACCTCCGCCGGGGTCACAAACCGAACAAACCAGGGTTCAAGCCAGGGCCCAGTTAACTGCTATTCTAGCAGTTTCTATTGGGCAACGGCGCCTAGGGCTGGGCTGAAGCCGATGATGGGTCCTCCCTCCTTGTCACTCTTCTAGTATTTTCCATGGGATGTGACATGCTCGGTGGCGTTGTGCTCCCCTGCCCACTCCCCTGTCTCGTCGGTTTGTGACCCCGGCGGAGGTATACTAGCCTGGCGACCCTTCTCCGTGATGAACGATGCAGTCGGGAGAACCAATCACCAGCAATCAAGGCCGGCGTCCGGGACAGCACCATAACGCCACCGATGCCACCCTCTCACATCAGGATACTACTCCAACCCAAGCGATGTCCCAATGAAGCCGATGGAGCCACGTTGGCGACGTTTCCACACAGTATAAGCACCTTGTGTGTGCTTCCGGTACAGCGTAGCCGAATGCAGGGTACTCCAATGCGCAAGGGGTAACGGCTTTCCAGTTACACAGCTCCAGTGTCTGTCTGGGCCACAACATAGACCCCCCTGGACATCAAGAACTGATCTCGAGCTGGCAATTTCCATTTTCGAACCGACAGTTCTCGCCCCGCCCGCTTTCGGCTTCAGAGGAGGACTGATCGGGGCAGCGTCGCATTGTTCCACAGTACTACGTCTTGGGCATGCTGGGCGTCACGGTTCTGAGCCGGATCGACCCGCCCCGGGCGGTGCATATCGCCATTCGTGCGCCAACAGACTGCGAGATATTTGAGCGGGAGGATTGTGGGCTGTCGGTGGGATCATACTCGATTCAAGCTCAGGACCTCTGCCGCTTAGCCTACGAAGGACCTTCACCGGGATGTCACTGAGCCATTCCGCCGTCTCTTTGGCGGATCGCCGACATCCCGGGGACCGAGCAGTCAGCGATTTACCGCACTACACGGCCAAAGCAACTTCAACTGCGGACATGGCTCGGCATACACGGCAAGGACTCGAGAGCAAAGATTACAAGGCCCACGGAGTCACCATCATATCATGAGATGGCTCACAACAGCCTGTCGAGGCCGAGGTCTGGGCCCTCCCGTCACTTTCTCCGTCTTTGACAGCCAGGGACTATGGGATGGCATAGAGTGCTCCCCTTTTGAGACCAATCACTAATGACGGAAGTTCCAACCACTTACACAACCAACAACACATCAGTGGCAAGGAATCAGGATACCCCATCGGGGAACACAGCTCGTTGCCGCGAACCGGCAGGGCGCATTCGGGCCGGTGTCTCACCCTCACGCGGACCTATCCGAAGAGGGGGACCGGGCGGGCACTAACGTAGTTAACTCGCCATGCCAGCCATGCCTTGCGGCCCGGTCGGGCTGCCAACGGCTTCTTGATCTTACAGGTGTCTTGTCCGATCCAGCACTGCCCGCCCACACGCGAGTCGGGGACCGGATCATCCAGACCCGTATGCATGTGAGACGTGCTGCAGAGGCATATGGAGGATTCAATAGGTGCTTTCCCGTCCTGCAGGACGCCAACGGCCAGAACCCCCCGCCACGGGAACCATCAACCAACCCGTCAACCGGAAGGCGGCCACGCCCATCTCCCTCACATGGGACTGGAGGAGGCTGATGCAAAGCAGCACAAAACAGCAAATCACAACCCGTGCCCAACTCTCAAGCTTTTCCCGTCTCGACACCTTCAGCAAGCCACAAACCGGGAGGCTTCTCCCTCACCCTTGCCATGTGGACGGCCAAACTCCTCCCCACCTCCGGCTCTGTGCAACACACCTCCGCGGAGGCGGACGCGAGATTACCACAGTGCCATGACTACTATCCGTAACCCCCCACGACTTCACACGGCGTCTTACCAGACCAAGACAGACATCGAACCACTCACAGCAAAGCAACACCCACACCCACACACACTCCCAAAAGATGGAGGAGGAGGTCCAACACAGCGTAGTTTATCAGACCATCCCCAAACGTCACGCCAATGTCTAGTCCGCAAGTCTAGTGATATACATGGCTTCCATCTAGACAACACGTGAAAAAAAGATGAGTTATAGTCCCATTTCCCTCCCCTTTTCCCTTCATCCTATCCCATACGCCCGACACAAATCATCCACTACCACCATCACCACCACCACCAACTAGTCGACCGACGTCTCACCGGCCCCCCTTCATGGCCTGACGGCGGCGAATCTTCTCGGTGATGCGCGTGAGCGCCGACTTGATCTCGCCCTTCTCAAAGGTGTCGACGTCGTAGTAGTTGGGGGCAATTTCCTGTACGTTCGTTAGCATCCTCACTAATGAGAGAGAGAGAGAGAGAGAGAGAGAGAGAGAGAGAGACAGAGAGAAAGATGGGGCAACATACAAGAAGCCACTCGGGCCTGATATTCGTCACGGTCCTGACGTACTGCTTGGTCGTGAGCACAAACTCGTTGTACACGACCCAGTCGTAGGGGCTGGTGACGACGGTGCCCGGGTGGATCATGACGAGCTGGTCGTCCTTCACCGTCTTGTACACTTTGGAGTTTGCGCTCTCGCGCATGGCGACCTGCATGAAGAAGCCCGCGAGCAGGGCGCGCCGGATGTTGGTGTAGTACTCCTTGTTCTGGAACGGCGTGCTGACCAGCTCGATGCCGTGCGTCTCCATGATGCGCTTCAGCTGCGCGCGCACGTTGTCGGCGCTCGACAGGTGCCGGAAGGACAGGAAGTGCTCGTGGCACCACTTTTTCACGTCTTCGCCGGACTGCTCGGCGCCCTTGTACGCGTGGTAGGCGTTGAGCAGCGTCAGGTGGTCGCCGTCGGGGTGGGCGAACTGCTGCTTCATCTCGTCGGCACGCTTGCGCGCGTTGTTGGGGCGCACCCATATTTGCGGGACCGAGAGGAGCGAGGTGATGGAGAGGATCTCGTTGGAGCAGTAGAACTCCGGGGCCGAGATCAGCATGACGGCGAGGGCCGGGTCGAGCGGGAACTCGGACGCCATACCGCCCAGGGTTGTCAGCTCGCCGTCGTCGTCGAGGCACGCGAGGTAGTTGAGCTCTTCCAGGGCGCGCATCATGGTCTCCGGGGCTGGCGGGTCCATGAGGTCAAAGTGCACCAGGTCTTCGACGCCGAGCTTCTTCAGCTCGAGGACCGTGTTGGCCAGGTTGGACCGCAGAATCTCGGGGTATGTCTGCTCAATAAGCTCCTTCTTGAAGGCGTTCTCGGTGTACAGCCGGAAGCATTTACCGGGCCGTGTACGACCGGCACGACCGGCACGCTGTTGCGCGGACGCCTTGGAGATGGGCGACACCAGCAGCGATTCTACCCTTGTGCGGGGGTTGTAGATCTTTTGCTTGCTGAAGCCGGGGTCTACGACGTAGACAATGCCGTCAATTGTCAAACTGGTTTCGGCAATGTTGGTCGCGACGATGCACTTCCGGCCCGGCCGGCCACCCTTACGGAGCGCGTCTGGGGCTTTGTCGAAGATGCGCTGCTGTTGGTGCGGTGGTAGGGTGCCGTAGAGCGGGTAGACGGTCATGGGTCCCGCGTCCGACTCCCGGATCATGTCGTCCACCTCCAGGCTGATGCGACGGCAGGCGTCCTCGATCTCCTCTTCACCCGTCAAGAACAGCAAAACGTCACCCTCGGGCTCGCTCGCGTGGATCTGCAGCACCGTCCTGACGGCGGCCTCGACGTAGTCCCGCTCCGGCTCAGGGGTATAGAAGATCTCGACAGGATGCGTCCGGCCGGGCACGGCGAGCAATGGGGCTTCGAAGAAATAGGTCTGGAACTTTTGGGCATCGAGGGTGGCCGACATGACAATGATCTTCAGGTCTTTCCTCCGCTCGGCGATCTGCTTGAGCAGCGCCATCAGAATATCGGTGGCGAGGGTGCGTTCGTGGGCCTCGTCGAGAATGATGCAGCCGTAGCGCGACATGTCGTGGTCGTGCATCGCCTCGCGCAGCAGCTGACCGTCCGTCATGTACTTGAGCAGCGTCTTGGGGCCCGTCCTGTTCTCGAAACGAATGCTGTAGCCGACCTCCTCGCCCAGGTTTACGTCGAGCTCGTCAGCGACACGCTGGGCGACCGACATGGCCGCCACTCGCCTGGGCTGTGTGCAGGCGATGAGCTTGCCGGTCTGGTGCGGCAGCTCGTCGTAGAGGACGTACTGCGGGATCTGGGTCGTCTTGCCGGAACCCGTCTCGCCGACGAAGACGAGGATCTGGGTGCTGTGGTACGCGTCGAGGAACTCCTGGCGCTGCTTCTGCACGGGCAGGTCGCGGCGGGTCTTAAGGATCTTGAAGTACTGTTGCGAGTGAGGCCTGCCGGTCCACGGGTTGTTGTCCGAGTCCTCGGCCTTGGACGCCTGCAGCGCCGTCGTCTTGTGGCGCTCGAAGTCATCGAGGGGCGAGCTGAAGTCCTCGTCGAGGTGCGCCAGGTACGGATTCGGTTTCGCATCCATCGCGTCGCCGTCGCCGTTGGTCTTCATGCGCTTGTAGTCCTGCGTTCCCTCCCTCTCGGCGCTTGATCGCTTCAGGTTCTTATTCGAATCAGCCATCGTTGCGGTTCGGATTCGCGGCGTGTTTGCGATGAGCGAGGGTGGGCAACCGGGTTGACGCTGCCTTCCCTTTTGCGGTCGCGAGGCTGCAACTTTTTCTGTTTTGGAGGCGAGGCCAAAGAGGTCCGACTAAACTTTTGGGTGGGGTCTGGCGATAGGTACTTAACCGAGTGACAGCCGTACTGCTCGTGGCCGGGCCTAGGCAAGCAAACAATGACCAACAATATCTTTTGCAAAAACATTATGATAGCCTTTTGCTGTAATATCATGACTGGATCCTGTCGTGTCACATACTAGGCCAGATGCGTTGGTGGGAGGGTGTTGCTTGATTATCTGTTAACGTATTAATACCATGTAGTTGCATATCTGCATATTGGACCTGCTCTCCAGTCAACTACACGAGGGCAAAGGACCCCGCACTCCACAATCTGGAACCACAACAGGACCCCTAGAAATTCAACAGCGTGCAGGTGGGTTGGGTTCCAGTTGCTTGGAGGAAATTGTGAAACCCGGTCCTGGTGCAGACCTTCTACACCATACCACCAGCAGGACCCGGGATCTGGTGTGGTTTTTCACGAGACCAGTCCATCCTTTTCTGTATCCACCATGAGGATATACCCGAGTTGAATTCTCCGCTTCATTTTTTCGGCAATCCCTTGGTCACGCCTGTGAGCCCCGCCAGACGGTCCTTCCCTTCCCCGAAGTGATTTATTTTTTCTCGTCCAATTATTCCTCGGATCCAGCCGTCATCATGTCGTCGAGCGGCAGTCTCAACCCGGAGTCGGACAGCTTCGAGAGTCGGCCCGTGTTCTACATCGGGCAGCATGATTCGACTCGCAGGGAGGCACTCACCGACGACCAATACGGCCAGGTCCTGAGCAGTGGAGTAAGTCCAAGAGCACCACCACGAGTATGTCTACTATGTAAGGCCAACGCTGACCAAAACAGTTCCGCTTCGTCACTGCACCCATCACCAACCAGCATTTCTTCAACCGGGTTGTGGACCTGCACAGGGACTACCTCAAGGAGCGAGAGCAGTGGGCCCAGCAACAAGGGCCTGCGGCTGGCCAGCAGGCGAACCCGTCTCTGCCCGCACCTGTGGTGCCGACTCTGACCGACAAGGACACCTCGCTGTTCCCGGGCGGCTACCTTGGCTCCCTCGCGCTGTACTCCAGCCCCTGGATCGACCTGTGCTCCCCTGACCCGCACATCTCGAGCATCTCGCGCCAGGTCCTGAACCTCGAGGCGGCATACGCCAACTTCTGCGGCGCGAGGACCATCGTTGTCCCGGGCCCGAGACAGGATGACAGCAGCCGTGGTATCGCCCAGTACGCCCGCGCGATCCGGGAGGCGATGCACGTGGCGAACCGGGCCAACGTCATCATCCACATGCCCATGTACCGGGAGCCTGGTCTGGAGGAGAAGGCGGAGACGCTCTCGTCCATCTTCAACCCCGAGAAGGAGCCGGAAGCGGGGGACAAGAAGGAGGTCGACCTGTTCAGCGCCTGGGACTCCTGGAACACCATCAGATCCGTCTGCAGCTACTCGATGCGGTTGTTTGTTGGTACGTTGCCCCCATCGGCCTGGACGAAGCGTTCAAGAGCAGTCCCGCATCACAATCCCTCCAGCTGCATTCGGGGATTGTGCTGTATCAATGTACTGACTCCTGCACAGCCATTAGGATCCCTCGCCGCGTCCCTGAAAAGACCCTCCAGGAGCGATGGTTCGCCGAGCCCCTGCATTACTTGACCATCAGCCAAGAGATCTTCCAGCTCAATCGTGCTGGGCATCCATCGCTCAGCAGACACCACCAAGATTTGATCAACCGCTACATGCGGTTGAGAAGTATTCCATGGCTGATGCTCTGCGATGTCGGCCCCCGTCCGGAGGAGCTCGCAACCGTCTCTGATGAGTCGAACGCCGAGTTTCCGTCCCTGGCCGAGGCCAACCAAGCTCTCAAGGAGAACCGGAGGCCGCATATGTCCGCTATGAACGCGCACGTCGGGTACATGAGATACCTCGAGCGCCAACAACCTCCGTTCTCGGCCATGGAGACACCGGCCCTCACGAGCTTCCAGGACTGGCTGCAGCCGCCTCTGCAGCCGCTGGCCGACAATCTCGAGTCGGCAACCTACGAGGTGTTTGAGGGTGACCCGGTCAAGTACGACCAGTACGAAAAGGCTATCACTGAGGCCATGATCGAGTGGAGGGAGCTGAAGAAGCCGACCTCGACGGCCACTCCGGAGAATCCTTCTAGCTCCGAGCTCGTGGTTACTGTTGCTGGCGCCGGACGTGGGCCCCTGGTCTCGCGTGCTCTCCGTGCTGCCGAAAGCACCGGCACGCCCATCCAGATCTGGGCCCTCGAGAAGAACCAGGACGCCTACGTCTACCTGCTCAGGAAGAACAAGGTAGAATGGGGCAACAAGGTGACGCTCGTCAAGACCGACATGCGCGGCTGGGAGGGCCCGCGCCTCAAGGGCAGAGAGGACGCCATCGGCAAGGTGGACATCCTCGTAACGGAGCTGCTCGGTTCGTTCGGCGACAACGAGCTGTCGCCCGAGTGCCTCGACGGCATCCAGAACCACCTCGCCCGCCCCCACGGCATCTCCATCCCGCACTCGTACACGGCCCACCTCAGCCCCATCTCGACGCCGCGCCTCTTCGCCGACATCAGCTCGCGCGTCGTCGGCGACCCCAACGCCTTCGAAACCCCCTGGGTCGTCCGCCTCTTCGCCCTCGACTACGTCTCCCAAAAGGTGCCCGACCACCCGCGGTTCCAGCAGGCGTGGGAATTCGTCCACCCCATCGACGTGCTCCGCGCCGACGACTTCGCGGCGGTGCACGGCAAGGCGGCCAAGTACGTCACGGGCGGCCTGGGCAGCATGGCGGGCGCGAGCGGCACCAACGAGCACAACGCGCGGCACTGCCACCTGACGTTTGTGTGCCCCACGCGCGGCGTCATCCACGGCCTGGCGGGCTTCTTCGAGTCGGTGCTGTACGCGTCGCAGACGGGCGCCGGCAAGGAGCCCGTCGAGATCAGCATCCTGCCGGATCAGATCGACCGGAAGAGCAGGGACATGATCTCGTGGTTTCCCATCTTCTTTCCGCTCAAGGTGCGTTTTTGGTTTGGACGTGGACGCTGTCAGGGGTTGTGTGCTAACATGTCATGTTTATAGAAACCGCTCTACTTCCCGCAGGATACCGAGCTCGAGGTCAGTATGTGGCGGCAGACGGACGACGCCAAGGTGTGGTACGAGTGGCTGGTCGAGGTGTACGCCTGGGTTGGCCCCAACACGCGCATCAAGGTTGGGACGTCGGATCTGCACAGCAGCCGCAAGGTCGCCTGTTTGATGTAGGGCTCGAATTTCAGGTTGGCCTATTGGAGAGTTGTTAGCGCCCCCAGATGCTTGATGGCTCGAAGGGACGCCAACCTCATAGTAGTGCGGCATGGCAGAATAACCCGTGCCGCGACATGTTTACGGGAATTTCTCCCTGTACTTTCCAGTGACTGTTCATACTATGCCATGCCATGCCAGATCATGTCCATCGCCTCCATCTTTCTCTTGCGAAGCGGGATATGACGAATCTCGACCATATCGTCCCGTAACTGTGGCATTGAAATTCCCTGTCATATTTCCCTCCTTCTCCCCCCTAGGCGCCTAACCCTCCATCTTGGTATCCCGATCCCCCTCCCCGCCCTTGCCGTCCGCCGCCGTCACGTACAGCACATTGTTGCACCGTATGAGCACCTGCCCCAGCGCCCCCGTAAACTTCCGGTCGATAAACTCCTCCGTGTTGCTGAGCTGGATGTTCATGTAGCTGTCGATGCTCTACATACACACATGTCAGCACCGACCGGAATTCCTCATCAGTGCCCCTGCGCAGCATTTCATGCATGCATTAAAGGGCAGAATTGAAGGAAGGGGTTTACGCACCACCAGTCTCCCCTTGTACTCGGTCTCGCCCCACTTCAGGCGCACCACCACGTCCTTGTTGACCAGGTCCTGCAGGAACGGCCGCGGGTTGACGGGTACGAAACTCATTGTCGCTCGTCGCTGTTCCTCGTCTTGTTTATCGGATGGGAATGGGGGGGGGTTCGTTGGATGTGCTTGCTGCAAGGCAACGCAAGACTTGGCCGGCCGGTTGATGGGTCGGGTCGGGTCTTGTTTGATGATATGCGCGCCCGGTCTTGGGTTTGATGCGCTTTGTGGTGGTGGGCGGTCGCGGGTCGTGTGGCGGTTCAGTGCCTCGTCCGTCTCGTCGTCGTGTTTTGGTTTGCGCAAGGGTAGATTGGGGACGCGGCGCGCGGTGGTGGATGGAGCTGTCGGCGATGGCTACTGCTGCTGCCGGGCTGGGAATTTTTGGCTTGGCAGAGGCGACGGGCAGGCAAAGCTGGATTGGAGCAAAGCCAGTTGGCTGCAGGTGTCGGCAGCTGACTCCTCTTACACTGATCAGACGAGGAACGAGGTGTGCAGGGCGGTCACTTCACTCTGTTGCTTGCTTTCCCAATGTTGACTGATATGTAAATCTCCATGAATATTCTACAGTGTCTTAATGAGCGTCATTACATGAGATATTTCCCCCTCAACAGACAGCAACAGCAAGAACTAAACCAGACCTTTCCAGCCACTCCTCCCAGATCCGTCTACCCAAGTCAAGAACAAACCAAACAGTCCAAGAAACATATCCTATCCGAGGTATCTAGCCCAATATCAAAGCAACCCCGACGCTAGCTGTACCGTGCCTCAACGACGGCTATGTGGCGGTGCAAAAATGCAAAAAGATATGTAAGCGAATGTGCAGGTGAGGTATCGTATGAAAACCAAGTCCAGATGATCTCGCAACGCCAGTGAAGCCCATATGATGTAAATATCCGTTCCGCCAATCGAAGTTTGTCGAGGCTGCGAACACCCAAACCGCGGTAATCGCATTGGCCCGGCCCGAAGATCGCGCAACGTCGAAACTGGCCACCCCGTGCCCGGCCACGCACGGCAAACAGCCCGGCCCACCAAAGACAAGCCGGGTCTCAGCCAACGTCCTTTCCAGTCCCATTAAATCCAAGGCATTGGCATGGTCGAGCCCCGCGCCTGCCTATCCGTCCAGCCGCTGCTCTCCGACTCGGGCGACGCCCTATCCCTTAACGACGCCTCGCTGGGCGCCTCCAGCTCGGCCGCCTGGGAGCCAGCCATCACTGTGCTGTCTCTCCCCCCTCCCATGGTCGGCGTCATGCCGAGCGCGGGAGACATCGACAGGTGCCGTTTCGAATACGACATCGAGGGCCGCCGCGGGGAGGCCGCCTCGTCTGAGAGCTCATAGGGCGGGGGGACTGTGCGGTAGGGGATCGGTGACGCCGACAGTTCCTTGGGCGGGACCGGAGGCGGTATGGATGATCTTTTCTTTAGCCTTCGTTTCCTCCGCCAGCGCAAGAAGAAGAAGAGGCCGATTGCGCCGGCCAGGAGGAGGGCGGCGACCGCGGAGCCGACGCCGATGCCGATTGCTGCAGGGGTGCTGACGCCGCCGGAGGAGGAAGAGGGTTGGGTGGGGACGAGGAGTTGGGTCGGGAAGCCCGTCTCAGGTGAGTTAGGTTGACCAGTCTCCGCCTGGCCTGGTCGCAGTGCACTTACAGGATCATCGATTATCGGCACCGGCGTCGGATCGCCTGACTTGAAGCGGACCTCGATGCCGTAGGCCGTGATGGTGTTTGACGTTTCGGAAACTATCGTTGTGGTGCCGACCTTGCCGTCCGTCACGACCGTTACGCCGAGCACCGCCATCGCGGCCGACCATGCTGTCGTGCATCCTGGCGAGGGTTGGCCGGGGGAGGCCGAAACTAGGCAAGTGTAGCTGAAATTGCTGCAGAGCGCTCACAGTTAGCTCGCCGTTCACATATCATGCAGGCAGTTCCCGACGGCTCAACGTACGTTGGACAGCAAACCACACCCGTTTCCGTCTCGGTACCGGCAGATGCGAGGCTCGAGCAGGCGGTGGTGTACCCGGATGGACACCAGCCGGGCGAGTAGTAGTTCGCTGGCGCGGGATCGTAACCGCTGGGGAAGCAATCGGAGCCTGCGGTGAAAAGGGGTCCCTCGACGTAACGCGAGTCGCTTTCGGACCAGACCTGGTACAGCTGTGGAGTGGTTGTTATGCAACTTGACGGGGCCCGAAACGTCGTTGTCAAGGGGCCGACGACTGTCATGGTTGAGCCGTCCTGCGCATCGGGCTATCGCCGTCGCCAAACCACCACAATTCAACCGCTGTTGGCCGGAAGGAAATCTGGACGTGGAATGGGACGACGAAAGAAATTTCGAAAAGACGAAAGTTTGGATCAAGACCCGAGCCAACGGCGCAATTTCCGTGGGATCGAGAGGCCGGGGTTTCCAGACTCGACGATACGCGCCTCACTCTTACAGTGCTCGACGCATGTGGGAATCCCGGGCCACTCCTTCAGCACGTTGGGGTCCGGAGGCGGCGCGGCGTCGTCTCGAAACACTGCTCCCGGTCTTCTGCAGGAACAGGCGACAGCCGACAGCTCCGTCCCCTGAGGCGAGCCCTCACTTAAGACATGTTTGCTGCTGGGCAGTCCGTCACCATCTCGGCAACGCGGCGGCCCTGTCACTCTTCGCCTGCAGCGCTTGCACTGAATTGGACTGAAAGCGGCAATCGCACCAATGGCGGGATTCGGGATCGAGCTGAGCCTGCTGCAACCGCGTTGCGCTAGGCTTGGTCTGGTTCAGAAGCCAACTGCCACCAGCGGTTTCAAGTGAGGATGGAGTCCACCACCGCCCGACTCGCCGGGAACGGGGCCGTCGACGGCATGGCATGTCACCGGATGGACCAGGGGCTGCGGCTGGAAGTCGCTGACGAGTGCTGGTGGAGCTGACCAGGCTGCACTGCAAAATTGGGTAAAAAAAGCACCCAGCTCGGGAGCTGCAGACCGGCCGGAAAGGGATGGCGGAAAGGGTTCGACTTCGCCCCAAGCCTGCATTCTCGAGCTGAAGAGAAAACGCCTGCCGTGGTTGTTTCTTGTAAACAACCGAGTCACATCCTGATTGCTTTCTGCCGGCAATTCTCTTTGCCAGACTGAAGCTCGACTTGTGAGAGTCGTTTTGCTCTGCCCGAGTGCGACTTCGGGAGGAAGGACAGTGAAGAAGAGCCAACAACAACAGCGAAGGACCCTGGCTTCGCAGCCCTGCAACCAACAGATCCAGGCTGTGTCGATCACTGATGAGCTGCTTTGGGGAAGATTCCGAGTGGAGACGATCCTGCATTGGACACCGGCGTGTGCGACGTCCTCGACGACTATTCAAAGCTGTGAAAAGATCAGATTATTGACTTCAGGACCTCGAGGGTGCACTCGATGGATTTGCGGATTCCTCGAAAGCGGCAGAGAACGGGACGGAGCGAGTGGACGAGAACCCCGATCTGGGCCAAAACACCCCTGCAGGCTTGGCATGCAACACCGGGCTCCACTTCATGATCCGTGCCTAAAGACCCCACTTCTCTTCCTGAAACCATTTCACAACTTCCAAGCTGAAGCAACCTCTCACAACTCTGATGGGCAACGAAAAGGCTTTCGAAGGGAAGTACACAGTCTGCGTGGACAGTGCAATTGCGCCCCTTTTGAGTCTTCTCGTGCCTTGGCTTGCAGGCTGGTCAATGCTGGTGTAATCCGCTCTCCGAAGCACCTTCGGTCGAAACAACACCCGACGATCTCCGAGGTGACCCAGCCGGGGAGGAGGGTTCCTTCTCGATGTAAAGCAGCGGGACTCTGAGCGTTTGGTTCGAGTGTAGCTTCCAGCTTCCGTTACTTCGTAAATCCGACTGGGAAGACATGGAAGATTCTTTCTGCTCCCTTCCATGGTAGGAACAAATGCAGGCACGGTCTCTCTGGGTGCGGGCCTCAGTGCTATACGAGAGTGTTCGGCGTCTTCCTCGCCCGCCGTCTCCTCACTCGTATCGTCCGTCACGTTCTTTAGTGTTGCATTTGCAGCCAGTTCTCTCGCTTCCATCATCCATTATTTAGGCCCTCGATCTCACCGATCTGGCCATCAAAACCATGGCTGCCCTGTCGACCGTTCTCACGCTGCTGGTGTCAAGCGCCCTGGCCGGGCCCGACAATGAGCATGTGTGGTCGTCGGCCTCATAGGTCATGCACGGCGACCACACGCCGCTTGCCCTGTCGTCGGATCCCGCCCTCACGCCCCTCGGAGCAAATCAGATGTACAACCAGGGCGCTGCCTTCCGCAACCGCTACCTGCACCCCTCCCGCCATGACGAGCACGTCGGCATCGTCGGCATCACGTCCAGGACCATCGACGATTTGCAGCTGCACGTCGAGTCGTCCACGGACCGCTGCTCCTCAACAAGCGCCATCGCCTTCATGCAAGGCCTCTATCCGCCCTCCCCACACGTATCATGCGACTCCGACGTTCCTAAACACAACTGGTGTGCCGACGGCTCGGTCGTGAACTACCCCATGTGCGGCTATCAGTACCCCAACATCAAAACCCTTGCCCCTGACCGCGACCCGGACTCGATCTGGTACGTGCCTGGCGACGCTGCTTCAGAGGTGTGCCGCTAACGAACTCTAATGGTAGGAGCCACGGCCACGACCTCTGCAGCAAGCAACAGAAGTCGATGCTCATGTTTTCTAACAACACCGTGGCCGACGCGATCCACCAAGCCAGCAAGGGGTTCTACGGCAGTCTCTGGGACAAGGTGTTCTGCGAGGCATTCCCCCGCTCGCAGACCAACTTCTACAACGCCCTCGACCTGTACGACTACGCTGCCTACCGCTGGAACCACGAGAACAAGACTGATTCCGCCATGACCTCGGATGACCTGGAAACCCTGGGGAATCTCGCCTGGCAAGAGCAGACACTCAAACACGGGCACATCCCGGGTTCTGACGCCACGCCAAACGACTTGACCTCGGCCATTGCTGGCCGCACACTGGCGTCCAGGGCCGTCGCCCTCTTTGCCGAGAACATTGAGTCCCGCGGTGAGCGGAACAAGCTGAACCTCGCCTTCACCTCGCACGAGCCGTTCCTGGCCTTGTTTGCTCTCATGGACCTCGCCGTCGGGCCCTACAGCCACCTGTTCTCGCGACTCCCCGAGCCCGGTGCGGCGGTGACGTTTGAGCTGTTCTCGGTAGACCAGACGGCTGATTCGTACGGCGCCGATTCCTACAACAACACCGGTCAAAACGACGAGGCCGACTGGTATGGCAAGACCCGGAGGTCCTACAAGATCAAGGCCAGCCATGACCACGACGACGGTGACACAACCACCGATGACGACGATAATACCAATACCTATGACGACGAGGACACAACCACCTACTACAACGGCCAGCCGATCAACCCCTGCGAACAACCTACGAACCACGACAACGACCCCCTTTTTCCCTCCGCCGACGAACTCTACGTCCGCTTCCTCTACCACGACACCTCAGACCCATCCTCACCTCCCACGCCCTGCCCCCTCTTCGGCAGCAGCCACACCTCGATCCCCTTCAAGCACTTCAACGCGACGATATGGAGCATCGGCATCGCCAACGCCACCAGCTGGTGCGACGCGTGCGAGAGCAGCGACAACGTCTTCTTCTGCCGGGACCCGCGCCACGAGCACCACCACCTCCTCGCCGTGATCCTCAGCGGGTTGGCCCTGGCGATTGTCGCGGGACTGCTCTTCATCCTGCTGGTGCTGACCTGAATTTGGCGTGGCCTGGATTGGGGCGTGGGGGTTTGTTCTGGATCTCGATGGCGGGTATGTGATGGGGTGAGGGAGGTAATGGTGTTGGTAGTAATAACTGCCCTCGGCGGAGTCTGTCAGGGCTGGGGCCTGGTGTTTTGGGACGGGACTGCCGGCTCTAATCCTGGCGTATCGTTTGGCTCCGTATAGTGGTCTAGAATTCGTAAGGGAATATACGGTTTAATCGCTGACAAGAAGTGTGCTTGTGATGATAGGTGGCCCGAGTTGTCTCCCCGTGTTTCACCGACATGGCCATCTCTTACTGAACACTGCTTTATCCACCACGTCCTAGAGAGAGAGTCACTCAGCTCTATTCCGACCATGATATGAAGGAGCGCCAAACGAAGGAATGACCTGCATGTTCTTTAAAGATACTCCTAGCTCCGCCTCCCACCACTGGCCTCGTCCCTGTGTTGCAATGCCGTGCGGCACGCGAAGGAGCCTCGCCGTTGTTCTGAAGTTGCTGTGCTGAGGACACGGCGAAGCAGACGGGACTGAGACAACGTGGGTTGTTGGGATGGCCCCGGGCGGGAGGGGTAGATGGGGCGGGTGAGATGGATTGGATGGGGAGGATGGGGGGGATTGCATGTGGAGGGGTGTTGTGGTTGTGTGGTACAA